>BOPN01000246.1:412632-415132 GCA_017312705.2 Penaeus japonicus
GGTTGACAAAACAAAAAAAAAAAAAAAAAGAGGAAAACGGTTGAATTTGCCTCTCGTAATTCCACTCTTTAGTTAGGAAAAGGAAATGTGTGGGAGTTAGGTTATATAGAGGTTTGGCGAACATGAGTGTTCTAAGATGGTTTGAAGAATCATCAAAGCAGCTACATAATGAGCAATGTTGTAAAAGTCTTTTGATAGATTAGGTGTTTTCATTCCGTTATTGCCAACCGCATAATCGAAAGTTAAAACTCTACAATATTATTTGATAGAGAAGGGGATAAATAATGGGTGTCATACCCAGTTATTTAGCGCATGCAATGTAAATGGAGAATATAGTTTGCCATATGGATTCCAACAGACAGGATTCAGGTGTGCATTACCTCGATGCAAAAACACGGATCATATACAAATTACTACACTATTCACTCTAAATTCAAAATTGAGGGAGAGTTAGCTTGAATTTCCTGAGATTTCTTATTAGTTACATCTCTTAGGAGTCGTTTTTCACCGAGATGAATCCTAAGCTCTAGGACTAGACTTGTAAAATGGCTCTTAAACTGACCGAAAATTCTGTCAAGTAGGGAACAACTGGTATATTCTTCGCAAAGTATAGACGGCGCGCCCGAGAGCGTTGCCAATCTATGCATTAAGGCAAATATTTGTTAAACTTCTTCCTGACAGAATCTGACTTTTGATTTTTGTTGTGTCAGATGTTCAGATTTTGGTGAAGGAATGCGGAAGGGTTGGTGCCCCTGTTCTCAAAATAAATTGAATAGAGGGGAATGATTACTGTGGTCGCTTGCCACTGTAGTAGTAGGACCTACCTTATGAATTCTAAATAAAGATCTAGAACTGTTTAATTAACATTCTGGTAGTATCTTAGGATTTGTTTTCTTTCCTCGGCGATAGAAGTACAGGCAGAAACGAAGACATATAAAGAGTTGGTGAAAGCTAAACCAATCTGCCGATGATATATATATCACTGTATATTTTGCTTTGAGATGATCGGGTACCATGGTTTCCCCGCACGAGACGTAGTTGAAGGTAGATAGATCATTCTTTTCTCTAAGACCCAGTTGGTCACTTCGAATCAGTTGCAGATGCAACGGCAGGTAAAGTTTCACAGTTTCCTCAAAAGACGCTAGGTAGTATTTTGAATAGCTTATATGTGGTTTGACTTATGTGCATTCATATGCATTCAGCATATTTTGTAGAAAATTTTGTATCTAGTGTGTAGCTTCTGTGTATAACATTTTTGTGTGGTTGCTGTAGAATTAGTATTTATTTCATGATTATAGCTAAGCCATATAGTGCCCCAGATTCTATTGATCGAACACGGAATATGAACACAAATCCGCTGTTAAAAAAAAGAGGATATCTCAGTCTCAAATATTCCCCAGCCTGTACAAAGGTTGACCTAAATCCTGTGGTATTTAGAACACTTTAGAGTGTACCCAAAGGATCTTGAGCACGGGATAGTGAGGTTTCCAGTATTGTAACAGCTTGGATGGCATTCAGGTATCTATGATATTCATGTTGCTTAACTTTTGGAATCCCAGCGCATATGAGCGTCTTTAGTACATGTGAAAGGAGCATGGATATGTTATCTTTCATGGCGATTCGACAGAATCTATTTAATATAAAGAAAAGAAAGAGATTGTTCATCATATTTCAGCTCTATGCTTCCCGAAGAGCTATATGCTCTGAAAATAAATCTTTGCATGCCCACTCCATTCCGAGATGACGTGGAAGTTTGGGTAAAATGGCATCTAAAGATTTATTTTGCTTGGTAAGACATTTTTCGTCCCTGAGATATGAGATGAGATGGATGAATAAGACGAGTAGCTGCATGTTAATGTCAACTGCCTGATGTCTTTCGTCCTCAAACATATATATATATATATATATATATATATATATATATATATATATATATATATATATATATATATATATATATAATATATATATTATATATATATATATATATATATATATATATATATATATATATATATATATATATATTATATATATATAATATATATATATATATATATATATATATATATACATATATATGTATATATATACATATATATATATATATATACATATATATATACATATATATATATATATATATATATATATATATATATATATATATATATATATAAGCTATAATAATTGTTTGTGCTGTATTCGGATGATTTCATGTCACTGAAGCTATAGTCTTATTTATTTTATTAGCCACACTGCTGCTCGCTTAACGTATGATTGTTTTAGTTTATTTATGTTTAGCTGAAAAAAAAAAAAAATAGTACGGCGCTAGATGCAGCTCTTTTTGTCAATTACTGCTCTAAACTCTTGCTTTTGAATAATTTTGCCTTTGCAAAAGGCAAGACCTTACTCCACCTAAAAGCGAAAATGAAGAAATAAACAAAATATATAAATATAAGTATATATATATATATATATATATATATATATATATATA
>BOPN01000246.1:422632-425132 GCA_017312705.2 Penaeus japonicus
CCCGGACTATTCTGATGAAGAGAACTGTGCAGGTAAGGGGAAGATATAGTGGGACTGATTGATTAATTAAAACACATATGATAATGATTTGATTAATCAGTTTAGGGAGGTCGTCAATAATGTTGAATGTTCCAATAATACATTATGTATACAAGGGTATTTATGAATATCAGTTTCAATATGTCACAAGTTTAGGTAAGGTTAAAGTTATTTGTTATTAGCAGCATGCCATTATTGAATATTATCTTTATATCCATTAGCATGATGATAAGGATGAAATGTTTTTATCTACCTTTTCAACAAAGAAAAACATAAAGCAAAGAAATTTATAGAGGTTTGATCATGTTTCAGATTAGAGGATGGGTTTAAACATTAGTGTTAAAATCTCTGTGGTATTCAGATTTTTCTGCTGTAATACAATACATTATATACTAGCATGATAGCCTTCCTGCTTTTAATAAAAGCATTGCCAGTATGCAGCAATCAGAATGCTTGCTATTTTTTCTTGTCAATGCACATTTTATTAGTAGATTTAAATCAAACATCTTCTCTTTCTATACTAACAAGTCTCTGCATGTAATGCTTATTTGCATGTAGTGTGTGGTCCACTGGAGTGGATGTGTGGAGACCGTTCATGCATACCGATAGAGGCAAGATGTGATAGCCAATATGACTGTCGGGACTACACAGATGAACTAGACTGTAGAGGTAAGCATGCTATGCAATGAAGATACGTATATGATTGAGCTAAGTGCCATAAAGATATTGCTTTGTAGTTTGATTTCATACTTATATATGGAAAAAAGGAGAGGAATTAATTTTCTTAGTTGGGACTAAGAGAAACCATTGTTGTATTAAGCAGTGGCATACTGGTACTCAAAAAGAGACTATTATGCATATACTTACCTAACTGACACAGTAGTATCATTGCAAAAGCTTATTGCATTAGATATCCATTGTTATAATGACTATTTTTGTTTAATTCTTTTATCTTCACCTTCGAACCTAGAGCTTGCTGTAGTTCTTAATAATAACCTTTCCTGAGTTACAGTTACTGTTATAGATTATAGATATTCAATTTGCTTATTGCCATTTCAAGTTCTGCATGTAGATTGTGATATGTGTTTAATTAACTGATGAAAGTATACACCTGTAGGGGAAGGTGTGATAGTAAGTGCAACTTTTTTGTATTTGAAGAAGGGATCTGAGTTAGGTTGAAAACTAACAGTTACAACTTATAGAGTGCTATAGACAGTTTCTTGTGTTTCATAAGTTGAGTTTTTTATAGAAGAAACATAAACTAAAAGGATTATATTGCACTTAATACAAGTTGTCCAAATGCTCAGTGACATCCAATTCTGTTGGACCTTTGAAAACTGATGAAATATATAGTTTTAAAGTATTATGATTTTTTTTGTGTGTATTCATACTACATGTACATTATTTTGTTTTTCTGGTTGAGCAAATTCATGAAGTAGGAAAGGTCAGCATAGTATACATGTCTGATGATACATTTTATTCCTACAATTTTAGAAAAAGTGTAATGCCTTAGAATGTGGACATGCACTACAGAAACTATACTTAAGTTATTTACATCTACTATATGTATAAAATGTTCACAAAGATATACCTTTGTCCACGTCACATAGCTTGTCATCCTGAGGAATGGACATGCTGGAATGGTGACTGTATCCCAGGTTATCAGCATTGTGATGGAGTGATTCAATGTCCTGATCAATCAGATGAACAGAACTGCATACCTGGTTGGTTTCCCTTGTAATATGTGATATATTTTGGGTTTCTGTCTGCATTGTTGCGTGTTGCTGTTTTCTTTAGAAACAGAAGCAATTAATTGGACTTTGATATGTGTTTGTGTGGTTAAGCTAATTGAGGTCAGAAAAAAAAATGTATATATATATATATATATATATATATATATATATATATATATATATATATATATATATATATATATATATATACATAATGCCTAAGAAAATAAAAATGTGATATATTTTGGTATATGTAACTTTTGTAGATACTGTATTTGTTGAAGAAAAATCACATAAATAATATACTGAAAATCTCTGTTAACATATTAAAGTTATAGACAGTAACAGCCACTGTGAATGTACATTGCACAGGATGTGGATCTGATGAGTGGACTTGCAGGAATGGTGATTGTATCCCAGGTTATCAACGATGTGACAGAGTACCTCAGTGCATTGATCGTTCTGATGAAGAGAACTGCCAGCCTGGTTTGCCCTCTTTTTTTTTTTTTAGTATTTGTTGGGAAGTCTACACACACACATGTGTGTTTGTGTGTGTGTGTGTGTGTGTGTGTGTGTGTGTGTGTGTGTGTGTGTGTGTGTGTGTGTGTGTGTGTGTGTGTGTGTGTGTGTGTGTGTGTGTGTGTTTGTTTGTTTGTTTGTTTGTTTATTTGTTTGTGTTTGTGTTTGTGTATGTATGTGTATATGTACGTATGTATATTTTATATACA
>BOPN01000246.1:447632-450132 GCA_017312705.2 Penaeus japonicus
ATACTTTTTTGTCATGTTATTTTAGGTAACATTCTTTTATTATTGGAGTTCTTGTTGGAATGTTTTCATTGATATATATATTTTTTCTAATTGTAAATCTTCTTGAAAATATTTTCTGAAGAGGATTATCTAGTTTCATTGAAAGGAAATTTTGTTAGGAAATTTTATGCAGATTATTCATTTGAAATCTATTTACATTTCAATTAAAAATTTTAGACTGTAAGAAATTAATGTGACATTTTCATATGATTATTCTTGTACTAACTTGAATTAACAAATATTTAATAATAGTTCTTTTTCACTAAATTCTTCCTCATATACTAAACAGAATTCTTTCTGTATATATAACATACAGTCCTACTGATCTTATTCTCTCTTTCCTGATAACACAATAACCGATCCTATCTCTCTTACTACCCCATAGCTTGCAATTCTCTAACGGAATGGCAGTGTGATGATGCTGAGTGTATTGACCGCAGACTACGTTGTGATGGCAAACGGGACTGTCCTTATGACAATTCTGATGAACGCGATTGCCGTAAGTGAATATGACATCTTTCATTCTTATTTCATTATTCTCTACTCTATAGACATCAGACTTCTACTTGGATAAGGTTAGTTAGTATGAAGTACTTTTTTCTGTATTTATTGGGATGGGAACATATTCTTATCCAGTGCAGAAACATTGTCTCATCTGCCAACCCTTGTGTGTGCTTTCTTAATTTTTACTCTGGCTGTTGTGAGTGAATGGTGGTTTGTTATGATGTGAATGATAAACATAAACATATTAAACTGTTTTTAAAAGAATATATTGCCTGTGTACAAGTTAATGATAATCTTGAATGAAATAGTAGCTAACAGCAGGAAATGTAGCTTTCTAGTTCTTGCTTGCTCATTGTTGCATGTCTGCTGCTTGTCTTGCTCAGCTCCCTGCCCCGAAAATGGCTTCATGTGCGATGGTGGCCTTTGCATCTCCAGTCTGCAATATTGCGATGGTTATTCAGACTGCTTGGATGGCTCAGATGAGCCCATTGCTTGTGGTATGTCTATGAGAAATTTTATTTTTATTATGTTTGGCTATGTTATTTGACAAAATATTTATGTATTAAGGTGGAAATCAGCAATGATTTGGGTTAATAGCTTGGCCTCCCATAGTGAGTGTTTGGGCCAGTTATTTTATTGCGATTCTGCTATTTTTATTGAAACCAGGTTTTGGTTCTTATGTTTTATTTGCCTTATTTACCTTGTGTGCAGCTACCCCCTGTAGTCCATATTTACAGTGAAATGAATATGGACCTTTGTGAAAGCTGATTGTGATGAGTTGTAACCATTTTAGTGTTATTGTAAATATTATACTTTACCTGATAGTTTTTGATAATGTCATGTTCTATATTTTTGTCTTTGTTTTTATTTTTGCATTGTCAGGTGTTCTAACAAATACAAGCAGAATTTTTTTTGTTATGGTACTAATTTCCCAAAATCAGCAACAAAAGTTTTATATACCTGACTTTCACTAGCGAATGAAGGACGAAACTGCACCAGTGAGGAGTTCACCTGTCGTGACGGAACATGCATCAACCTAGCATCACGGTGCAATGGTCAGATTGAGTGTCCAGATAACTCAGACGAGCTTGAATGCTGTAAGTTTCCTTTCCCCCCTTCCAAAGAAATGTGTTTTGGAAAGTGTAGCACACCTCTAGTGCCAATCGTCCATTGTGAATCTTCCCACTTCGACTTCACTCCGGCCCTCTTCAGCATGACTCAACGTTTTTTCGGGAATTTCGTCCGTGTCCATCTCGTCGTTGACGTTTATTTATTTTTCCTTCTCTTTGTTTCATTCATGTTGTTTATTTTTGTATAACACAGAGTCCAAACCAGAGTGTAGTTCTGTTTTCTAATAATCTTTTATTTTGTTTTTTCCTGTTTAAGGATATGATTAATTTAAATACTTTTATATTTTCTGTTTTATCTCATTTACAATGATTATGAATTGTCTTTGGTGGATTTAGGATGGGGATGTTTGTTATATGATCATCCGTGAAAACACTTTATCCTCAATATCGTAAGGACTTCTTCCTTTTGTCTGATCATATCACTGTCATTTAGTATTATAGAAAATACAAATGAACTTCCTGGATTCACCATTACTAAATCTCCAAAATCTTTGACTTATACAAAGGAGGGCAGTACTACTGATACTTTGATACTGGAAATTTATGAGGAACTAAAAAAGTACCAATGGTAGTTATTCAGTACTACTGAGCTACCACCACAACAATTTTTGGACCAGTACTTATTGAGTTATTCCTGTTAGTTTTGGGCTGTCTTCTTAAAAGTAGTGTTAAATGGTAGTTTATAAACTGGCAGAATGATTTCAAGTATCAAGGTACCAGTTTACTGTTGAGCTCACTGTTGAACTCAGTGTATAAGTTTTCATCTCTTAGACTTTTTTCCTTTTTTCCTATATGCATGGTAGAATAGAGTGATGGTGCAGTCATGC
>BOPN01000246.1:465132-472632 GCA_017312705.2 Penaeus japonicus
TCCTCAGTGCAATGACGGTTCAGATGAAGAGAACTGCATACTTGAACCTGGTTTGCCTTTTTATTTTTTTTTTGTGTGTGTAGGTTTTGTGGATGTATATTATTTTGTCTTTGTGAAATGTGTCCTACTTATTTTGTTTGGCATTGAGTGTAATTTAGAATAATGTCTCAGTATGTATGTATAATATTAATTTATCCATGTTTTATCATTGTAACTGTAAATTTATTTACAACATTATGGATTAATGCTAATTAAGTATTAATGAAACTAAGACTGATAGATAGTTCTATTCTATAGTATTACATATGATGTAATAGATAACAGATGCTAAAAATTTCTAACCATTAATTATTGATTTTTGAAAATGCATTCTTGTCGCCAAATGCTAACCAAGCTATTTTAGCTAGTAGATTGTCATAGTGATTAAAAAAAAGAAAAAAAAAAAGATAATGAAAAAATCATGTAAAAATGGAAACTTTGTGTAAAGAAGTCTTTTGATTTATGTTATTTATAGATGATAATGGTTATATGATTGAATCTAAAACAAAAGCAATTAACCTCTTAATGAAGAATGACATGACATTCACGTCATGGCTTGCTGGTCTTCCCGTTGGTCAATTGAACACTACATCATGGTATTTGTCTGGCCGAATAGCCTGTGTCTTTATACCTGCACTTTTCAAAGTACCCCATTTTAATGTCTAGCTATAGCCAAAGCTATCCCAATGGGCCCAGTGATAAGTGGAAACCCCCTATGCCGGGCCTATGCAATATTGCATTGGGAACGTCACACTGGTGTGTCGCCCCGTCTTCGGGCATTTAGCTGTGTCACACGGGTGTGACGCACAGTCATCAAAGGGTTAATGGGTTATTCATTTGAATATAGAATTTCTCTAGATTTTGATATACTAACTTAACTTTCATCAGTATTGCATAATACATTTATGTCCTTTAATGTAGTAGAAAAGGAATTATACTGTATATGTTTTCATTCTTGACCAGATGGATGTGGTTTTGTCAAGTGTTTATATGTTAAAAAATATGTTTTGTATTCCACTGTATCCGTTTTGTAACATGATACTTTTATCATTCTTTTGTTCTTGATTGTGTTTCTCTGGTATTATTATAATAAGCATTATCTTATTGTGCTCTTCTGGGTGATTCAGTCTTCATGTGACATCAAACTCAGGAATATGAAGAAGGAGTTCTCTTTGTTATCTCATTTCACTGGTTTGGAGGGATTGCAATGCCATGGAGTTGACAATTTATGTACATTGATAGCTCATAGAATGTTTTTATCAAGTGAGTGGTTGTGTGTGTGTATATATATATATATATATATATATATATATATATATATATATATATATATATATATATATATATATATGAATATATATATGAATATATATATATATATATATATATATATATATATATATATATATATATATATATATATATGAATATATATGTATATATATATATATATATATATATATATATATATATATATATATATATATATGTATATATAAATATATAAATATATATATATATATATATATATATATATATATATATATATATATATGAATATATATGTATATATATATATATATATATATATATATATATATATATATATATATATATATATAAACATATAAATATATATATATATATATATATATATATATATATATATATATATATATATATATATATATACATATGAATATATGTATATATATATATATATATATATATATATATATATATATATAAACATATAAATATATATATATATATATATATATATATATATATATATATATATATATATATATAATATATATATATATATATATATATATATATATATATATATATATATATATATATATATATATACATATATGTATATATATATCACACACACACACGCACATATATATATATATATATATATATATGTATGTATGTATGTATGTATGTATTTGTGTATCTCTTTCTGTGTTTCATATATGGATATATATATATATATATATATATGTGTGTGTGTGTGTGTGTGTGTGTGTGTGTGTGTGTGTGTGTGTGTGTGTATGTGTATGTGTATATTTATATATCTATATGTATTTATATATGTACATATATATTATGCAGATCCATGACAAAGCTTCTAACACCATTTTGTTTAATGAAATTGATGTTTTATTGTAAATGATTAAATGCATTCTGATTTGTGAATAATATTTTGTTTGGGGGCCTCTTGTATTCTACTAGATTTTTAAACACTTATTCTTTTCCATTGTGCAGCTTGTGGACCCAGTGAATTCACTTGTGTGTCCAGTGGCCTCTGCATTAATGAATTCAGGCGTTGCGATGGTAACCTGGACTGCCGGGATGGGTCTGATGAGCAAGGCTGTGGTAAGTGCATTTCATTTTTTTTGCTTGCAAAGAGAAAGCTATTATTTATCAAGTGATTCATGTGAATTGAATGGTAGTCTATTTATTTCTTTATCCTAGGTAAGGCTTATCATCCTGACTTTTCAAAATCAAATAAAATATGGAGAACTGTTATTAATCATTGCATGTGTTTATTTACTCAACCTGCTCCCCCCTTTTTCTGGTACTTATTCATAGTTAGATATGTCTGTAGAGGCCAGGAATTATGTTCTTAGCTGGTCCCGGTTGGCTTTGGCTATACTACTAACTACCCTTCTAATTTGTTATACAAGTGTGCTACTCGTGAGAATAAACAAGTTATACCTGCATTGTGCAGCTGCTAATCAGATGAATCTCCTATAAGGATAACCAAAATTAATTTTAGATATATCATTTTTAAAAGAAACACATCTGTAACTCACACATTTTCTCCAAAAATAATTTCCATTCTCCATATTTTTTTTGTATATGAATTTTCTTACTATTTATATATACACCAAGAATTAATGTTGTGTGATTTCTAATTCAATGTCATATCTTTCACTTCGGCTGTTTCATGGAAAAATATTTATATTATAAACAAATGAATAAACTGATAAGATATTTTGAAGATTGAGGATGATTTGTATTAATACTATGATTTAGTATATGGTAGTTGTTACTAAACGCTATGAAATATCATCAGCTTTAAACATCTTGCTTGAGATTACTAATACTTTTCTAACATTTCCAAAAACTGAAATACTGATACTTCAACTAGAAGCAGTATATATAATTCTTTTGCCTGATTTAGTGCTGCTAATCTCTGTTTCTCTCTGCTATCAATGAAGCCCTGTGCCATCCTGTGGAAGAATGGCAATGTGCCAATGGTCAGTGTATACCCAGTAGATATCGATGCGATGGTCGGCAAGACTGCGCTGATAATTCGGACGAACTGGATGCAAGATGTATCCGTGAGTAGTCCATGGGCTTTCTGAAATGCCTCTTGAGTCAGATGTGGATTTTCTTCTAACATCTCTTCTTGATCTTTCTACCCCTTTAGTGTTTCTTAAACATTCTTCTGCTATTCTGTGATATTGCGATGATTGCATGAACTCAATCTGCTTGAGGGATTTGGTATTTCACTTCATATATATCAAGGTAAGTAGTTTTCCAGGTTTGAAGATTGTAAACTTAGAACTCAAAAGGAATGCATAGACTTGGGAAATGGATCCATATTTTTCTACTATTATCATAGTTTTTTTTTTTTATTATTATTATTATTATTATTATTATTTTTTTGTATTTTGGTTATGGGTGAGTATATTAAAGGTAAGTATTTTCATTAGACTTTATTATGTGTTAGTCTCTTTATGTTTTCTGTTTTTAGTTTTATTTCATAGTTGATGCAATCTTCATTTTTCCCCAGATATTAGTGAATTGAAAGTAGATTTTTGTTTTAGTGCTTTGTATGAGATAGAGATCATCTTGTTTTTTTTTGTTTTTCCTTTATTGTGGGGATAGGTCGTACGACAACTGTTGCACCAATTGGGAACAGCTGCTCTCCACAAGAGTTCGCATGTAAAAATGGCAGATGCGTCGATCGTGCTTATCTGTGTGATGGGATCCCTGATTGCGCAGATGGATCTGATGAAATGGACTGCAGTATGTGTTTCCATGTCTTTTGTTTTTCCTATTTGTCATTCTATTTTGCTTTTTTGTTGGTTTTTGGTTTGCCTGGCAATTTATTTATTCTTTGTTCATGGGCATTTTAGCTTTTTTGTTCTTTACATCAAATTCAATTTCTCTATATTAGTTTTCATTAACTCTTTTTGCATAGTCTTGTTACAAAGTCAAAGACTGTTTCATGATAGAAAAAATAGATAAAAAGAAATGCCCTGAGTTAGTGTAGCAACATACAGATATATTAGGACCTTTTTATCATTTAAATTGCATCATGTGCCTTCATTTGCATATATGTAGTTGTTGTTTAAATTACAGTGGTTAGCATGAGCCATTCATCAAAATTAAGTTATCAGTAGAGATTGTGTTCAGTATATTGGGCTTGCTAAATTAATTGATTTGGAAGGGCATGCACGTAACTAAGTAGATTTATTTGGTATTAAGAAAATCTGATAAGATATGTTCTTTTTGTTTCTGTGTAGTTGTTGCTTTTGAAACTTGAATTTTATGTGTGTGTGATCATGTTTCTAATCTAAAAGTAATTGCATTTTTTGTATGTATGTGTGTCCTCTTTCCTTTTATTGTCTTGAACACGTATCTGTCCATAATCTCTAGTGGGAAGAGTATAATGATTTCTAAAGTATTTGTCAGGAAAAAGAAATAAAGAATATATTCATTTATGTTAATACATGGTTATTTATTTATTTCTATTTCTATTATAAATGTTTATTTATTTATATATAATTGAATAACATACATAGCACTGCCAGCCAATTATGTTTCAAAGATAAAAAATATATTATGCCATTAAAAAAAGAAGAAAAAAAGAAAGATACTCACCACCTCTGAAGCAATGTTCATCCAGTGAATCCATGAGCAACATTCAGGGTAATATAATAACTATGACTACAAAAAAAATTGGAATAGATATTTGGGCTTGTGAGTACACATGCAAACACACTTAAACATGCCCATGCCCAAACACTTGTGCACAATATTATATGCACAGGCACACCCACGCAAAGACATACACACATGTACACACAAATGCACGCATGTGCACTCAAGGCAAAAGTTACCTTATTAAAAGATGGACTTTAGATTTACGTGATATATTTTTAGGATGGTTACACTTGTTTAAACTCAAGTTCTTTCATTAGGAAATTTTATGTTATTTGGTTACAATTTGCTTCATGGTATGCTATATCTTCTAAGATGTTTCTTTCTCTTCTTTTTTTAATTTTAATGATGATAATTTTGTAATGGAAGAGCATTTTCCTGGCATGGTTTTCATTTACTCTATCCGCACTACAGTCCTTTATTTGGCATCTTAACCTTATATGTAGTTTTTGTGTTTTGCTCTTGTCTCTTTACAAAATGATAAAGTGAGTCACTGTGTTGTTCCATGTGTTCACTTCTATTCACTTTCCCTGATCACTGAGTGAGTTCTCCTAAATGACCCTCTCTTCTACAACTAAAGTGACTTTGGTTCCAGCAGACACGTTATCTCGGTGTGGAACCAACCAATTCCCATGCAATTCTGGGGAATGTATTAGTGCAAGCAAAGTTTGTGATAGAAAATCAGATTGCAAAGACAATTCTGATGAACTACAATGCGACTTTGCAGGTTAGCAAGAAATCATTATTTTATATGCTTTTAAAATATGATATTGTCTATAGAACTATAACACATAAATAAGAGCTGTGCAGATATCACCACATTTAACTAAGATACAAACATAGGATCTATTACCCTAGTTCTAACTGGTTTGAAGCCAGGCTAACTCCTCTTCATAATGAAGAGTTTGATTGTTTGCGACCTTTCTGCTCTTTGCTGGTTTATGATTGGAATAATTGGAAGACTAATTTTTTAAAAATCAGAAATACAATCTATTTTGAGAAATTTGTATAAAAAGATGAATAAGTAAATGTGATACACTTATAGAAGAAAGACAAAAAAAAAAAAAAAAAAAACATCAATAAAGTAAATCAGGCAAAGAAATGTGTTGCTTAAAATCTAAGGAGTTAATACACATAACAAACTTACTCTTGCAAATATTTAACTTTTCAAAATAGAAACATCCAAAATTCTGTGACAACTAACAAGATATCTTTTAAAGTTTATGTGTGGAAAATTAAATGTAAAAATCTATATAAAGCCAAACTGAACATGAGTTAGCCCACAATATTTTAGTCTTGCATAGAGAATATAAGGTAATCTAAGTTTATTCCTGCAGATCTAAAAGTATCTTAATACATTTGACATTCACCATTTTAGGACATATTAAAACTCTTTATGTGATATGAATATATGGGCTATGGTAGAACATTTACACAAAATGAGACACAATCCGCCCTGCATACTCATAGCTGCAAACCTAGAGAGATGGATACAACGACAGAAACAATTACAGGCACATGGACATAGACAATATACACTCACACTAAAAAAGATAAAATAAACATATTAACAGAACGATATATTAAGTTATAAGGAAAATCAGAATTTTACTGAACATATGTTCGACCCTCCCTCTAGAAAAATTCCTATGGATAATTACTTAAGTATTGAGAAACAAATTATGTGGTTGATTATGTATATTTAAACTTAAAACAATAATGTACCTTTTTCTTTTTTGTTATTAATATTTCCCGTTTTATATTTAACACTCAAACCTCTATTAGAGGAATTTAGGAGATTAGAAAAAAGTTAGGTGAAAGATTTGAAACTAGAGGATAGAAGAATTAATCAGATTTCATTTCTTTTAGTCTTTATTCAGCTAAATTGTTACCTCTTTTGTCATTTTAAAATGTAAGGGTCATCTGATATGAGAAGGTAATTTATGTATTTGTTTAGATGATTAGATTGATTTTGCTGCAAATATAATGATAAGCCCAAAGAACAATTGCTACTTCTTGCATTAAAAGACATGCAATTCCACTTCTTGCAAAAATTTATTTTGCCAGTAATAGATGTTGTTATGACATGAAAAATAGTAATTTTATCAGTTATGTGGTTTAGTCAAGGCAGACAAAGGAATGATCCCATGTTCTGTGGTTTCCCATTATGGAGGCAGTCTGTTGAACTCAATAGTGTCATTCATTATGAGGCAGAGCATTGACATTTGCACCCTTTAATGGGCTGAAAACTGTGCATGCTATACCAACACACTTTGTGGTGGAAGGCAACTGTGGGAATAGAGGTTTGAGTGGTTGTGTTTCTGAATTAACATTTAATTAAGATAATTCAGGATTTTAAAGCAGTACTTTCCCTTAAATAAAATACGGATATGGTTTTTGTGATTTTAGATCCAACAATAAATAAGATATCATGGTTTAACTCTAACTAGAAGAGAAGAGATTAAGATATTCTAACATTCTTGCCTGATA
>BOPN01000246.1:487632-490132 GCA_017312705.2 Penaeus japonicus
TCTTCTATTGTTCTGTGATTGGTGGTATGGTAAGTGTACATGGGTTAATCAGTATTTTAGGGGATCATAGAAAATATATATATGTGTGTATGTAAATTTGTGTGTATGTAAATATGTGTGTATATAAATTTATTGGGTTGTGTGTGCATATATATATATATATATATATATATATATATATATATATATATATATATATATATATATATTTATATATGAATATATGTATATATGAATATATATATATATATATATATATATATATATATATATATATATATATATATATATATATATATATATATACATATATATATATATATATATATATATATATATATATATATATATATATATATATATATATATATATATATATATATATATACATATATATATATATATATATATATATATATATATATATATATATATATATATATATATATATATATATATATATATATATACACATACATACATACATACATGTATATATGTATATATATATATATATATGCATTAATATGCATGTGTATATATATATATATATATATATATATATATATATATATATATATATATATATATATGTATGTGTGTGTGTGTGTGTGTGTGTGTGTGTGTGTGTGTGTGTGTGTGTCAGGCTTATTATAGGATATTCAGTACATCAGTAGAAGTTAAAGAGACACCAAATATAGGTAAAGATCACATATCAAAGTTTATATAGTGTAACATTCTGCTACTTTCTGTTATCTAGAGATATGCATAGCTTTTTAGGGAAATTACAGAAAATAGCTATTGTATATTCATAGAGCTGTAAATAACAAATGCAATCATAAAAAAAAATTCCACATTGAAAAATTTGGACGATTATTTCCCTCAGATCTTTACCAATGTGCTGATGGCAACTACATAAATGACTACTTGCGCTGCGATGGAAGGAGAGATTGCAGTGATGGAAGTGATGAGGAACAGTGCACAGGTAAGATGAGTTACATTTTTTTCAATTTTCAAGAGTGTGTTTTTTAAATGTCACTCATATAGTTTATTGAGGATATAAGATAAAATTGGATTTATAGAAGGAGAAAAAAATGTGTTGGTATATCAGGTGATTTTGATCAGTATACAGCATATGATGATACAGTATATACTGTGCATTATATGTATGCACAGATAAATGCAACATTTTTCATAACCAGGGATGAATCAGACCTAGTATTCATAGTAATATAGCCTTTACGAATAAAGTAGAATGGTTTGTAGCAATAGGTTTGAGCCTTTATATCTCTCCTTTGCAGGAACTGTATCGGTGAACCTGAGAACTTACCCGTCCGAGCAGACCATCCAGCAGAGTAAGTCCATGTACATTGGTACCCAGCCCTTCTCCTACATCAACCCACAGTCTACACCAACCCTCCACCCATCCTCCCAAGCTCCTCCCTCAATGCTAATTGTGTTCCCTTACTTTTTCCCATTCATTGCTCTCCTGGCAATAACAGTAAATGCAATTTTCTTGCCTATCTACTAACATCAGTAGTAAAGAAAGGAAAACAAAAAAGACTCTATACCTAATTGACAATCCTGTAGTACTTCTGGCAGGCAAACCACCACTTGCCATAGAAAATCTCAAAGTCTAAAAGCAATAAAGACTCAAATACCTGAAAACTACTGCAAAACTTGAATACGGAATGGAACTTTATTTTACAAGTCATTAAAAGTGGATGCCTCTTTAGTAGCAATAAAGTTATAATTATAAGCCAGTGTAATCATTTTATGAAATGATTATTAATATGTAAGCATACATTCCTTTTTGAGAATTTGGCTGATGTGAAGTGACTCTTTTTCTAAAGGTATAAATGTTGTGTAATTTAATATACATTGCCCATGAAGGGCAAATAAATTTCAAAACTCATGTCTTAAATAGTGGTATTCATTCTTATGATTCATCTAAAAACTTTATATTCATATATTTTCCGTCTTCACAGTGCCCAAAAGGTTGTCCATTTATATTTTCTCCCTAACTGTTGTATTCTTTACTTGTGCCTGAGCTCAGACATGTTGTGTGTGGTTGGGTAACCCAGAAGTTTTGGCCAGTCTACAACATCTTTTCCTTATGTTTTATGTCTTACGATATTTGAAATTCATCTGGTGTCCAGATTTGATTTGAAAAAAGCTGTTTTGTTGACAAGAAAAATTATATATTCTTGCTTTGCATATGTATTATACTATAGTGAATTTACATATCATGTGATTATGTCCCAAATTAGCATATACATCAGTCTAAAAAGGGCACAAACTCGTAAAAGATGTTTTTTTGGCCCCATTCTTACTCTCCTTCCTTTATATCTCAGAGAAAAGCAGACTGCATATATATTAGATGAAGCAATGTGCACAAACATGTAACAGAAAAAAAAAGGCTAAATCATTCCTATGCTATATAAGGACCCAGTGCTTTTAGTCTAGTAGTAAAAGGATTTCTTGTGTATCTGAATGCTTT
>BOPN01000246.1:497632-500132 GCA_017312705.2 Penaeus japonicus
TCATGATATGATTAAACCACCATATTCTATAAAACCTGTTTCTGATATAGATGTCAGAGTAGCACAATGAGAAGATGGACTTTCTGTTAATAAAAGATTAAACACATTGTGTCAGAAATTACCTTGATTAAAGGGGAATAATAATGAAACAAGTGATTGAAAAATAAGCTTGAGCTTTGACTAAATGTTTTTGTTCCTCTGCAGATCCTCTGGGATGTGAGCCCAATGAATACCAGTGTGACAACAAACGATGTGTTCTCAAGACATGGTTGTGTGACTCCGATGATGATTGTGGAGATGGATCTGATGAGAGAGCTTGTGTCACCAATGCGCCAGGTAAGATTTTAATTTTATGTATGTCAGGCTTTAAAACAGGAAGTGAAATGCTTCTTAACAGCAAAGTTGATTACTTATATATGATTTGAAATTGAGAGAAAGAGTTCTTAGTTGATACAGTGTTCCCAAGACTTATATAATCATTCAAGTTAATAAAAAGAATGTTATATTAATCTTGTCTGATTTTTTACCAAATAGGGTCAGCATGCAGATACAATGAGTTTACTTGCGTCAATGGCAGCCAGTGTATTCCAAAATCCTTCCACTGTGATGGAGAGGTTGATTGTCTGGATGGGTCAGATGAGCAGAGATGCAGCAAGCCAATTGTTGTGGAGCCTCCTCCTCGCAACATCATGGTCCAGGTAGCAGAAACATTCACCATCACCTGCAGAGTCATTGGAGTGCCCACCCCTACTGTCGTTTGGAGACTTAACTGGGGACATGTTTCTGATAAGTGTACAATGACAAGGTAGGTATTTAATTTTCCATGGTTGTCAGATTATTTTTTTCTTATGTTATTCAGTTTTTATTATCCCTGATTATTTCTATTAAGAATCTTATTCTTATGTGTATAGATTGGAAGTGGTATATATGAATTGTTTGATATAAAGCAATATGACTGATTGATTTTTGAAGCCAAGATTTTACCTAATGATTTATTACATTTTTTCTTGTAGTGTGGACGGAAGGGGTACCTTAACATGCCCAAATGCTCAACCAACAGACCAGGGTGCTTATTCATGTGAGGCAATTAATAGCTTAGGTTCAGTTTTTGCTCAGCCTGATTGCATTGTACAAGTCAAGGGTAGTGCACCTCTGTGTCAACCTCCTCTGTTCAATGCTGGTGCTGTTAGTGAAGAGGAGTGCCTCTCCTGCTTCTGCTTTGGAGCCACAGAACAGTGCTACTCCACTGACAGATTTGTTACACAGGTGAGTTATTGTATCCCACTCATAGCCATAGAGAAAATTACGGCGTAAATTTTATTTTTGGTATTACAGTGTATGGTTGTATAGGGAATTAGAATTAATTATATATCTATATATAATTTCCTTTTCAGTTGCCTCCTCCTGTGAACGATTCGTATCAGCTGATAGGAGTTAATCAAGACCAGTTCCAGGGCAATTACATTGTACGCACAAAGAAATATCAACAGTCCTCACGCTTCCTCAGTCCTCAGTCTTCTAATGCAGTTCAGGTAACTTTTTTCTCTCCTTCCTAAAAGAAAAAAGAATTATATTGGACAGTTTCTTATTGCTTTGACCTTATTGATTTCATATTTTCATATTATTTGATTTGTTTTTGTATTTTATTGTCAGAATGGTATATAAAAATAAAAGCCTATTTTCTTTTTTCTATAAGTTTATTACAAAATCATATGGAATTTTCAAATATACAACACCATATTGCATTTCAGCTTAATGTTGACCGATCCAAACTTGAGGGCCCCAGTGACCTCATTGTGTACTTCTCCCTCCCTGAGAGCCACAAGGGCCAGCAACTGACATCATATGGTGGATACCTCAGATATAAGATCAAGTATTCCAGCACTGTTGCAGGACAAGATATCAAGGGACCTGATGTGATCATGGTGGTAGGTTGAACTGAAAACAAAACAATCTATTCTCTTAGTCATCTGTTCCATAGCTAGAGGAAGCTGTAGGAAAGTTGCAAATGATTTCACTAGTTGCCTCTATTCCTCTCTGTCTTCAGCTTTGTGGATAACATTCAATGGTACTTGAGATGTTGCCTCTTCCTTTGGCCATGGCGATCTGCCACTATCCTTTGTAATGCCAAAAGGGAGAATTTGTTGTGATGTATTATGCACCCAAATTGATTTTGTGTTTTGTTAGTGATAACAAACTTTGTAAGCCTCCATTTTTTTCTTCCTCCATCAAAGAGACATTTCTTCTGAAAACTTCATGGAGTTCTTTGGAGCTTTTGATAGTATTTTATATTGAAAGCTTCAATTCTCTTTTTTGTTTTGGAGTCTGTTGTTGTTCAAAATTCACTTCCATACGTGTTGTTGCTAGTATGTTTGTTTTTCAGTTCTATAACATTTTTCTATTAGTCCAGATTTGGTTCAGTTTTGCAATGTCTGTGCAATACCCCATCTTCCTTTATTATGCTTCCTGGGTACTTAACTGAGTGAATTTGTTCAAGCTC
>BOPN01000246.1:545132-560132 GCA_017312705.2 Penaeus japonicus
TTGCATATAGACTAAAAAATATTATACCCTTTTTTTACATCATGCAAAAATATCTTCCCTACATTCAATAATTATATTCTATTGCATACTTTGAATACATAGATTATTGGATATGATACAGAAAATATATATTATTTCTTCATCTCAAGATGGAATAGTAAAACTTTACATTGAGATAACAAGATACTTTTAAAAAGTTATCAAAAATATTTCTGAACCTATGGAATGCAATATTGTATTCATCAAAGAAATTATAGGAGGTTCTGCCCGCTCTTCTCAGCTTGGCGGGTAGCCATACTGAGAAATTAGGTTCTGAGCTGTTATGTGTCTATGCTTTCACTTATTGATAGCATGTGTTATTTAGCTGACACATTGTTACATTTTTCTGATATAATTATGGTTTTGATTAAAAGAAGCTGCTGTCTTTATTAATTTTGATCAAACTGTGAGAAAAGATAAATTATTAGAGAGGTTGCAGTGACAGGAAAACATTTTTATATATATTTTTTTTTCATTAGCTTTGTAGTATAGGTACACATTTTGGAATTGAGTAATTCTGATTATGTAATTTCAAAATATTAATTCCATGTCTTGTATGGCTGAATAATTCATTCTCATTCACACATTTTCTGCATTTGTCACAGTGAAAAAGATATTGATAGATGGAATAAATTTCTTTGTACAGAAGTAGCCAATATAGCTTCAGAGAAATAATCTCTACAGGATTGCGCCATTTTTGTGTGGCAAATGTGTAGTACTAGGTATGTAAGAGAATAAGAGTATGCAAAATTACATTATATCAAAAGGGGCTTTTAAGAATTGATTACAAAGATGGAAATGGGAGAGAACTTATTCACATTTGATTTCTTAGAAAATTTCATTTTAGTTCATAAAAATCATGAAAGAAGATGTAATGTTGTTCAGTCTTTCAACTGTTCATTTGATAAGACTGGATCAGTTTATTCCAGCTTAGCAAATGTGTAATCTATCTTAGATAGATATTTGTATGTAGGTTAGGAAAATTAAGAAATTTGATGGAGATTTATAGGTTTTGCAACAATAATGTATATGGAAAAGTATTGATGTCATTAATAAGAAATGCATATATTTGCATAGGAAAAGGCCCATTGTTACTATGAATGCTTATTACATGACCAACACTATTTATAGCTTGTGCATAATTGGAAATTATGATGCTGTTTATTTTATTTGTATCGCATCCTTATAATAAACATCTTTTATGCATGTTGACGTGTATGTAAATGTTTATGTTGCTGTAATAATTCATGATATGATATACAGCGTTTGAATAATATGAAATACATTAATTATATAAGGACAAAATACAATAGTGTCTTGGAAATAATCACAGCTACAGTCAGGGTCAAGGATTCTTGAATAGCAGCTTGTGATTGGCTCATTCCTCATCACTTTGCTCAAGAGCCAATCACAGCTACTTTGACAGAGTCCCAGACAATGGCTATAGCAGGAAACTATTTGAGATTCATAAAATGCCTATATAAATTTCTCATAAAAATATGCAGCACAATAGACATGATTCAAGTCTGTGCTAATTTCATATATGTGAATTCTCTGATTAACCTGCCTTCAATGCAATGATTACATTTTTTGCACAAACGTGAATTAGCTTAGAGAAATTAGTTATACGTATGTAGTTGTTTATTTCTGGTACTCTATACTTGCATTAGCTATTATCATAAACTGGTATGAAAAAGGGAATATGTTTCTTCCATAAGTTTAAGTAGGAATGATAAAATTTATTGGTAGTAAAAATGGTATGTCATACAGTATAGCTGACTTTGGTGGAAGATTGCCTGTATGTGCATTTTATCCAACTCCATGTTTTATTTCTTAATGTTTATTGTAGAAACATTTCTAAAGTGCATGTGTGTGTGTGTGTGTGTGTGTGTGTGTGTGTGTGTGTGTGTGTGTGTGTGTGTGTGTGTGTGTGTGTGTGTATTTGTGTGTGTGTGTGTTTGTGTGTGTGTGTATGTATGTGTCTGTTGGTGTGTGTGTGTGTGTGTATTTTAGTGTGTAAGTTTGTGTGTGTGTATGTGTGTGTTTGCTGGTGCACTTGTGTATTTGTAAGTGTGTGTGTGTGTGTGTTTATATATGTGTGTGTGTATGTATGTGTGTGTGTGTGTTTATATATGTGTGTGTGTATGTATGTGTGTGGGTGTTTATATGTGTGTGTGTGTATGTATGTGTGTGTGTGTCTATATATGTGTGTGTGTGTGTGTGTGTGTGTGTGTGTGTGTGTGTGTGTGTGTGTGTGTGTGTGTGTGTGTGTGTGTGTGTGTGTGTGTGTGTGTGTGTAGATGTGTGCATGCTTTTTTCTGTTTATTCATAGTCAGTTATTATAATTCTTATATACATTTATAATTAGAAATGGTGCATACATTGTTATCATTGTTGTGTTTTTATATTTGATTTATTCCTTTTTTGTATCACTACCACCACCACTATTATCATAAGACATCATAGATATCAGAATTTTTCTCCTTATGTTTTATTTTTATTATTATTATTATTATGATCATCATTGTTAGTATTATATCATTATTACTATTATTATTATTATTATTATTATTATCATCATTATTATTATTGTTAATATTATTATTATTATTATTATTATTATTATTATTATTATCAACATCATTATCATTATTGTTGTCATCATTGTTCTCACTGTTATTATTACTGTTGTTTTTATATTGTTATTATTATTTATTGTTGCTTTTATTACTATGATTTTTATAATTATTAATGTTATTATTTGTTTCTATTTTCATAGTTATTATTGGAGCTATTCATTATCATCATTATTAGAATGATGATTATTATTATCATTATTATTATTATTTTATTTTTTTTTTTATTGATATTATCATCATTATAATTATTATTATTGATATGATTGTTGCTATTACTCTTGCTGTTTTTATTATGATCATTACTGATATCATGATTAGTATCATTATGGTTATCATTTGATGTTATTATTATTATGGTATTCAAGGTCTATCTAGATTGATAGACATAAAGATACCTGTATGTTGCTTTTTCTATTTTGGTACATATTTGAGTTCATTGCTGTTACTATAAATGTAAAGTGAGATGGATGTTGCATCGGTTTCTTTTGTACATTATATGTGTTCTAGGTTTTAGTGAGTCAGGCAATAGGTGGGAAACAACTTTTTTCAGATTCAGTTCCATGCCCTCTTAACCACATATGCTGAGACTAATATCTTTTCTATCATCCATCCATAGGTGGAAGCACTGGAGTTCCACGTGTCACCATCGAAGAACGGCGCGAGATTCTAGAATTGAGGCGTGGCCAGACCCTGGAAGTGCGATGCTCTGCCCAGGGTAGCCCTCGTCCTCAAGTGGTCTGGTCTCATGGGCCAAACCGCGAACGACTTCCCTATAGCGTGAGTAGCGATGTGAAGCTAGTTGTGAAATTCAGTTTTTATTCTTGTTTTTCTTCTCACGTTAGTGTGGATCATTTGATGCAATGAGAATTATTGAATGGTGTAAATGCACTGAAATTATTTTATATCATCCTGTACCCTTAAATATTTTACTTATTGTTTGCAAGAGAATAATCCTATTCAGATACTCTGATGGTGTTTTTTCACAGGTCCAGCAACAGAATGGAGTGCTCATCTTCCGTAATGCTGATGTGTCCAGTTCTGGCGAATATTACTGCACAGCAACAAATTCTGAGGGGTCAGATTATGCTCGCATCATTATCAACATAGTTGAAATTAATAGTGCGACACTTCCAGGATCTGAGCCTGTGATTATAGTGCAGGTGAAGTAACTTCTTTCTTTGTTTTGTAAAAGGAAATTGATTTTATGGAATTTATGAAATTTCTGTTATAGTGTGAGTAAAATATATAAAAGAAGCATTTAAGTTACTACTAGATATTTGAGTCATTTGTATGATATTTAGAATATCATTTAGAATGTAACATGAACTGACATCAATATAAGTTCATATTTCCAAAGGGAGAAAAAACAATTATTTTTTTTCTTTTTAGGTTTCTGAACAAGAAGTGGAAGTGAATGCTGGTGAAACTGTTCGCGTGAGTTGCAGTTCTCCCAGCCCAGGACAGCTGACAATAGAATGGAGTCGCCTGGGAGGAACTCTGCCCTCGGTGAGTGTTTAAGAAAATCAGTTTTATATTTACCATTTTCACTTCTTCTTTGTTCTCTTATGAAAATAATTATTTTTATGCATGTGGTAAGAAGTAAAGAATTGATAGTACGCTCGCATCAAATGTATTAGGATGGAACTAATATTGAATTATTTGAAATTATTCTTTCTATTTTACTTATTTCCTCAAATCAGTAAATCATGATGATACATTTGTCAAGATTTAATATTTGTTAAAACCACAAAATGTGAAGGACTAGATGAAAAATCAAAGCAATAGAGATCAGTCCATACAATGAACAGAAAATAAATTATTAGATAAAAGTAAATAAAGGGGAAAAGGAAGAAAATTATTCAGCTATATTACTGGTATGAGAAAAGAAAGATTCAGTTCTGGTTAGTCTTCACAGATTCTTCCTTTCCCTTCCTCAGCAATCAAGTGTAAGGAATGGACTGCTGTCAATTCCGAATGCCCGCTCTGCTGACTCGGGTATTTACGTGTGCCGCATTAGCGATGAGAGGTCTAGCTTCTATGAAGAATCCAGCACCCGCATCACAATCAGTGAGACATGGTTAGTATCAGCAAATGTCTTGGTGAATCTTTTTTTGATATTTCGCCACCAGTGGAAATTTGTAATTTAGAATTTGATTTGTGTGAATACTGCCATTATGGTATATATGTAATGTTACTGAATTAGAGTAGATAGAAGTGATTATGTCATGCAGTTTTGTTTCAATAAGGTGAATAATTATACATGTTTATATTTATGTTTATATATGTATATATATGTATATATGTATATATCTATATATGTATATATGTATACATATATATATATATATATATATATATATATATATATATATATATATATATATATATATACAAGTATATATAAAAATATTTATGAATATATACAAATATATTAAATTAATTATAAATATATATATATATACATATATATATATATATATATATATATATATATATATATATATATATATATATATATATAGATAAGTATATATATATATATATATATATAATATATATATATATATATATATATATATATATATATATATATATATATATATATATATATATATGTATATATATATGTATATATATGAATATATATATATATATATATATATATATATATATATATATATATATATATATATATATATATATATATATATATATATATATATATATATATATATATATATATATATATATATATACATATATATGAATATATATATATATATATATATATATATATATATATATATATATATATATATATATATATATATATATATATATATATATATATATATATATATATATATATATATATATATATATATATATATGTATATATATATGTATATAAATATATATATATATATATATATATATATATATATATATATATATATATATATATATATATATATATAGATATTATATAAATAAATAGAAATATATTTATGTATATATATACATATACAGATAAGATTAGTTATGATGTGAGTCAGCACTCTATATTATAGAGGTCAGGGCTGCCTTTGTGCATAGCTTATTGAGCACAATATTTCCATATACCAAGATGTCATTGAAGAGGAAAAACTGCCTTGGTTTGGGCTTCTTTCTGCACATCTTTGTTAGAACGCCCTCCCCTACCAACACGCGACCAGGTACATTTAGCGGTTGACCGGATGTCCCAAAACAGGACTCCACCATGGCAATACGCCGTGTATTTGCCTCGCTGTTCACTGTGGGGGGAAAATTGGTTTGTCAATATACATACATACATATATATATATATATATATATATATTTAATGCCATAACTCTATAAAATAATACTTAACCCTATGATGACGGTGCGTCACACGAGTGTGACGCAGCTAAATTCCCGATGCTGGGGTGTCATGCCAGTGTGACGATTCCGATGCAATATTGCAATCGCCCGGCATAGGGATTTTTGCGTAGCGCGTGCCCCGTCAGGAAAGGGTTAACATCTCAAGATGTGGCAATCTCAGAAAGGTCAAGAACACAAGTTTGTGCCATATTTACCAATATACTTTATTCTCTCCTTAGGAATATGCCTACAGTCCAGATTCAGCCTGATCGACAGACTGTTAACCAGGGTAATGAGGCTGAGCTTACATGTATTGTATCTGGAGCTCCACCTCCTCAGATTAAGTGGTCAAAGGTAATTATTATCATGAGTGTGATTGTTGTTACCTCTGATATTCTTATAATTGTTATTGTTGAATTTCATAGGTAAGGTTATGGAATGATATTAACAATGTTTAATCACACGCAGGTGAATGATGAATTTGGCGTTGGTGTACGTGTTGAAGGAAAAGTGCTGAGGATCACAAATGCTGTGGTGAGCGATAGAGGAATGTACGTGTGCACAGCTGAGAATGCTGGAGGAACAGCACAAGCAGCGGCCATTGTGGAAGTAGAACGTAAGATTTTCTTAAACCTGGTTTATGAAAGAGATGTTGTTTTCAAATTTGAGAAGAAAATTCTCCTCTTTCATAATTTTTGTTTTATTGTACCTTGTTTCAGACTCTAGTTGAACCAAGATTCATTTAATCTATCCAAAGTAGAGCCTATCAAATTGTCTGAAAAGATCCATCACCTTCACCCATCCTAATTACTCTTCCATTAGGGCGTGAACCTCCAACTGTTCAGATCTACCCACAAGTCAAACAGACCATCGTGGCAGGAGCAAGTGCCCTCTTCCAGTGCCACTTGACTGGAGGCATCCCAACACCCACAGTGCGCTGGGCACGAACGGATGGTCGACCACTGTCACTGAATACCGAAACACTCAACGGTGGTGTCTTAAGGTATGGTGGTATGGGATTAACTGCTTCTTTCAGCTTTTGCTGTAGTTGTAGTATAAGGCAAACAATACTTGAAAAATTTGCTCTTATGGGGGTGATTGCTACATACAGAATTTGTTGTAGGGAATTCACCTTTTTTGCCATTTATTGCACATCAGGTGGATGGCCAGACCTCTTGACAGAACAGTTCTCAAATGAAACTGAATGTTAGAAAAGGAAGGGAGGGAAATATTGTATTTTATATTATGGTGAAAATGATGTGTAATCCTGTAGAAAATTTTAAAGTGCAAGGATATAGGATGTAAACTTTATCTAGAGATTCAGCAACACAAAACTGAAAGTTATAATTATTTACCAAAAGTTATGAAATAAAGCATCATACCCAGTTTTATTTGTATAGATTTCAGTCTTACATAGACCTATTAAATGTGTGGAATATGATTACTTATCCTTTAATTTACTTTTCCTCTCATCTCCCAGATTCAACCAAGTCCAAGGTGATGAAGAAGGCTCCTACACATGTACAGCTGAGAACGACGCTGGCAGGGTGACGGCTGTTGCTTCTCTGGAGATTCAGTCCTTGCCTGTGATCACCATTAGACCTGGACCATCTCCTTACACAGTACGAGTTGGAGAGAGATTGCGCCTTGAGTGTTCTGCCCGAGGAGACCCATCGCCTTCCGTCAATTGGCAGAAACTAGAAGTCAACTTCCCATCCAATGTGTGAGTAGATGCTCATTCCATGAATTCATAAATGGTTGTTTACAGATTTCTTTGTGTGCAAGTTATGGCTACCATGGGGAGGGTGATTACTGGGCTGCAAATGTGGGGTAGGGATGACCCCCCCACCCATGACCCAGTAGCCCATAACCTAGCAGGAGGATCATGTCTAGTTTCTCACTTGTGAACTCAGGAGTGAGACAGAGCTGTGTTGTTGCTCCAACACTTTTAAACACTTGCATAGACTGGATAATGGGAATAGCTGTCATTCAAAGTCAATGCAGAGCAGCACAGGGTAATGTAAAAGTCAATAAGCAAGACTTTGCTGATGATGTTGCCATCTTATCTGAATCTCTGGAAACCTTAGTGTGGGCTGCCACTGCATTCAGCAGTGAGATGAAGCCCTTGAGTATATAAGAATTTTAGATAAGACCAATATCAAGGACTTAACAGGCCTGCTAGGGGAACCTGGCCAGTTGGTACATGCTTGATAATGTAGTCCATGACTCTGGACTGTCAGCCCTGGAAGTCAACATATGGGTTGGCCTGGTAGGAGGAGCCATGAACTTGCCTCACAAGAGTGTTTGGAAATGCTGGTGCTGCAGAAGGACCAAGCTACATATCTTCAAGACCTTGATACTGCCAATCCTGCTATACAGCAACAAAATACGCAATATATCACAGCAGGATCATGTATCCAACCTGACTCCACTTTAAGACCAGCATAGGATCTGTTATTAAATCAATCTGTGACCACCAACTTAGTCCTTATAGTCACTTGGCTTCATGCCCATCAGGTTGTCTCTAGCTGAGGATGATTATGGAATGGACAACTCAATTGAATCTATCTTGAAATAGCTAAGATGAACCATGTCCCTTCCTGGCAACTTCCTAGGATGGACTCTCATGGCTGGAAGTGGAGGGTGACTGGCACTGTGCCCTTCTTGGCATCATCCCCAATAATTGATTCACTGATAAAATGTTCAAGTAACTATACTGTGGTGTAATGCTGTCAATGACGTATCTTAGTGGTTTTACTTTTATCATGGATTGTAGTCTTGGAAGGTAATATTTGATACAAAGGATTCATGTGTAATTGGTCAAGGTAAAGATTTCTTATTTTCTTTTTCTTTTTTTCTTTCTTTTTAGACCCAGCCAATCAACAGCTCCAAATGTTGCCGTCTATGAAGTACCAGCTGCATCAAAGTCTGATTCTGGCACTTATCAGTGCTCTGCTAACAATGCTGCAGGTGAGAATTACTAGAACAAAAATTTGTGTGTGTATGTGTGTGTGTGTATAATGCCCTTTGGAATTATTCAAGATTTCACTAGTATGATAAAGAAAAAAAACAAACTATAATGACATATATGTATGAAGCACCCACTTGATTATGAAAAGAAAAGAAAAACTTCATCAGTAACTCCTCATACTAAAGGTTTAAGCGAGGAGAGAATCCAGGTCATTGTGGAGGACTCGCTGCCAGGATACCAGCCCAACGGTAATGGTTTCACAATCCCAGTCACACAGCCTGAAGCTGCCACAATCTTCGTACCTATTGGAGGAAACTATGAGTTCTCATGCAGGGATCAAGGTAGGGTTCTGTGCGGCAGATGTGTTCTTTCTTTTGTTTTAATATGGGACCATGTCATTTTTTTTCTTCTTCTTTCTCATCTGTTTTTTAGATTTCTAATAATCTTATCTATATATCTATATCTATATCTATATCTATATCTATATCCATATATATATATATATATATATATATATATATATATATATATATGATATATATATATATATATATATATATGATATATATATATATATATATATATATATATATATATATAATATAGATAGATAGATAGATAGATAGATAGATAGATAGATAGATAGATAGATAGATAGATAGATAGATATTAGTTAGTAAAACCAAATGGAAGATGAATATTTTTTAATCAAAAAATGATATTTTTCCCATTTTAGGGGGAAGGGGTAATTTTCAACAATAATGAGTCCAGAGTCATTAGATTCAGGAAAATTAGCACCAAAGATAATGTTCATAGACAGTGAAGATAATCTTTATAGTATTTATAGTCGATCATGTTTTTTTTTAATTCAATTTTTCCTTCTTTTTATCTTTCCTTCAGGCCCAGATGCTGCATCAACCACATACGACTTCAGACGCAGTGAC
Organism: Penaeus japonicus; assembly: GCA_017312705.2. Classification (NCBI taxonomy): domain Eukaryota; kingdom Metazoa; phylum Arthropoda; class Malacostraca; order Decapoda; family Penaeidae; genus Penaeus; species Penaeus japonicus. The sequence goes on from BOPN01000246.1 coordinate 555,107, forward strand.
AATCGTCCCTTGCCTCGTGGCTACCGCATTGAGAATGGTGTTCTGTACCTCACGAATGTTGACCAGTCAGCCTCAGGAGAGTATGCTTGCGTGGGATCCGACCGTATATCTGGAAGGATTCTCTTCACCATTTATGCCACCTTTGAGGTTATTGGTAAGTAGACTCACCATTGCATCTCGACTTTGCCTTGACTTATCTTAGGAACATTTGCGTCTTTTGTCAATTGCATCTCGACTTCGCCTTCACTTATCTTTGGAACATTTGCGTCTTTTGTCAAAAAAGAAAAAAAGGGAATCATTCGTATAAGATATGGAAAATTTAAAGAAAGTCACATGTTACACTCAGTATTCACAAGGGAGCCTTTCTTACTATTACCTTTTAAACCAAATGATGCTTCTTCCTTGTGCTGCAGGAGACCCATGTGGTCCTCAAGGTACTCCCATGAAACTTTTCTTGATCGATGAAATATTATTTACTGATATATTTCTATATTGCAATTGTGAAAAATAAATGTCTTGATTAATTTTTTACACATATATATGTTATATCACATTTATTGCTATTGGTTTGATAAATGTTCTAACTCATTAGGTATTTAGATATGAAATTTGATTGTCAGATTTATAGATATATCTTTGATTTGAGTGTTAATTCTGTGTATTATTTTGTAATTTCCTCTGGATGTTCATATAGCTCAAGGTTGGTAATAATATTTTGTTTACTATTTTTTTGAAATGTGTTAATTGTCAATAATTTTTTCTTTCTTTGTGCATGATTCATGACCAACAGGATTTATATTATCTAAGGCCATTCATTTCACTTTTCTAGACTCAACAAAAAAACAAGAAGAAAAATTGAAATAACAGATGAGTCAGTCAGCCTACCATCAAAAAGACTGCCTTGAAATACTTATTTATATCTCCCCCCATCTTTTTCCAGCACCTCCACGCATCACGCTAGACCCTGCACGACAGATTGTTCGTCCTGGGGATCGTGTGCGCATACGCTGTACTGCCACTGGCCCACAACCCATCACCATCAACTGGTCAAAGGACGGAGGGTACATGCCACGCACTGTCGTCATCAATGGCGGAGAGATGATGGTAAGTAGAAATCCTATTTTTTTTTATGTTTTAGATTTTCCTGCTTATTCCATTTCTTGACAGATATTATCAAAACATTGTTCCTTTTTTTTTTCTTTTTTTTTTTTTCACTCTTCGTACTTCTCATCTTTCCGTTATTATATCACGATGGAGCTAGTTTGTAATCATTGACTTCGGAAGTTGTCAGTAGATCCTGAGGCTGCAGTATCTAGTGCACATGCAGAACTTGACAGTGGGAATTACTTGTCTTTTCATCTTTATGATCTTGTTTACAAAGAAATCCATTTATGAATTTCTTTCAACAGTTCCGTGGCATTGAGACTTCTGATGCAGGAAGGTACATCTGTCAAGCTGTAAACAATGCTGGAACTGCACGTGCTGTTGCAGAAGTTGTCGTCAATGGTGAGTCTACCTTTTTTTTATATCAATTTTATTGCTAACAATTATGTAATTTAATCTTAATGTCAATGTTAATCTTGACTTTAGCTTATGATATATAATGTTTAATTCTTTTTGTTATTAAAAGAACCCATGTTTGCATAGTTTACAAATAGACACTGTTGTATCCAAATAATTTATATTAAGCACTAATACTAATTCATTTTCTGTTTACAACATATTCAGTCAAATTATTATTTCCTTTTTAGATGTTGAGTTATGTGACTGTACATATAATTTTTCCTTTTTCTTCTTATTCATTCAGGGTCTATTTCTACTTGCTAGAATCTGATGTTTTTTTAATGTTTATGAGCTTTTATTTGTATAATAATGTTGATTTAGATTATATACCATTCATATCCCTGTAATTTGTTTCATGCTACATGAAGGAACTCTTCCTCTTGTTGGAGAGGATGATCTTGAGGAACTTTTATTAGCTACAGGTTCAACTTACAATTATTTCTGCATGAAAATGTGTCACTCTGCATGTAAATAAGCATAGCCTTTCTTCTCTTTTTCAAATGTGTAATTAATATCTTCTGATGCTTGCTCTGCATCTCATTGTCTCCCCTTTATGTTGTCATCCCTCTGATATCGCAACAGGTCAGTGTTGTGTATATTGAGTATTGTGTCCTTTTTATGCTTATGGAATTTGAGAAAACAAATTATCTGGTGATTTATCATCGCACCAGCTGTGAAAGAAGATACCCTGCCAGAGATACTGCCAAGTGAAGACCCCATGGAAAATCCAGGATTATATGATATTTTAGGAATCAAAAATCCCGAGGACATGTTTTTTGACCAGTTTGAAGATGATGAAGATTACCTTGATTCCTCATCTACTCCTGAAGAAGGCTATTATTTGAGTGTGGGTGATGAGGAATTGTGCGAATTCATGTGTCGAGATAAGACAAAGTGCATCCTTTCAAGTCAGTTGTGTGATGGTAAACGCAATTGCCCTGATGGATCAGATGAGGAAGAATGCTTAAAGGATACACTAGCAGCAAGTTAGTAGTACACATATCTTTATTCATGTGTGATACTGTGAGGAGCATCACTTTGATTGCATACATGTGGGGATCGGTGTTGTATTCTCTTGTGTGGTTTATAGTTGATATGTTTTTGGTTTTGGTTTTTGGTTTTTCTAGGAGGGGGACACCTCAGTAACACTTTTCATTTTTTTTTTTTTTTTTTTTTCTAAGAGGGGGGCATCTCAGTAACACTTTTCCCATAAGTTCTGAGTTTTATAAGGAAATTCAGACATCTTTTTCTATGCCTTTCAGCTATAGATATATTCTATCCTAGCATTACATAAATGAGTTTGATTCTCATATATAAGCCAGTTCAGTTATGTTTTCTCTCATATATGTAATATCTATTATAGATGTTTAGATATTTAGATTTCTTTAAGAAGAAATATCAAACTCCAGGTGGAAAGGAAGTCAGTTAAAATCACTGACTGACATCAAGTCAAGTTGCTTAAATTTCATGATGATAGGTGTCTTTATGTCTACTATCATTTATGTCTAGTTCTTTTTATGATTCTGAGTATGCTTATTTACTGATTTTTTTGTTTCTCATTTTTTTGTTTCCTTAAAAGTGATTTCAAAATAATCTAAGAACTGTACAGTAATAGAAACTAGCCATCTTCACAATAAATGGCAAAGAGTGAAAGCCCCAGAAAGAATGTTTAAAGCTATTCAAGACAATATATGCAACTGAACACCCTACAACAAAAATTGTACATAAAGTGTTCCTTCGTGATGAATTGTAATAAGATTAAAGCCTAAACATTCGGAACACTGTGTGCTTCAGAATTATATTAATTACTGTATCAATATGTTGAGTAATGTTTAGAGATAATGAAGGAAACTGCCTATTATTTTATCAGTAATTGTTTGATAATTATTATTGTTTTACAAATTATTTTGGGATGCTTTTTTATCATGACAGCTGAACATTGTGGGTTGAACATCTATTGCTATGTGTCTGATTATAATTGTGGATATATCATAGTTTACAATAGAAAGTCCTTTGTGAATAGTAGTTGCCTATTAAGAATGTCCTTTAAGCAACACAACATATCTTGTTGGTAAATAATGAGTTTGTGTCTGTCCAATAATTTGCATCCCATTACAATATCATTATAGTTTGTTATCACAGTGTATTCCTCCAACAGTAGACTCTGAGAATGCTCTCATGTAGTAGTAATCTTTTACCCATGTAACATATAACAATACATATAAATATATCTTCTCTTACATCACACCAATATTTAACAAACAACTAACCACTTTCAAAACAGGGTTTACAGCAAATCATAATACAGTTATTCAGATATAGTACACTAAACATTGTATATTGTTCCTCCATTATGTCAGTGATGCAAGCTTTAATTGATTTTCATTATTATCAGTTTTGATATTAGTAGAGTGATAATAGAATATTGATGATAAAGATAATGAAGAGAAATGTAGACAAGGTTTTCAATAGAAGATAAAATACCCAGTGTACAGATGACTGCAAGCAACGCTAAATGGAGGATCAGTTATGCATGATAATATAGCTACTACAGTTCCTTTACCCAAAGAAAGACTATGTATTCAAATAACACTTTTGTGGTAGCTTGTGAGGACTCTCCATGTGGCGACAAACTCTGCCTTGCAAAACACCAGATATGTGATGGTATACCAGACTGTTATGATGCTGGAGATGAGGAAGGTTGCATTGGTAAGTATGTTCCTCAGGAATAACACACAGTCCATGAACATTATTATTGTTAGCCAGATACACTTTCATTTCACATAGAAGAAAAAAAAATGTATGACATGCAACACATTCATCCACTGCAAGTGGTCTAATATCAATTACAGAATGTTTAAGGTTGGGTTTGCATGTAGCAGATTCTTTAGAGTACTCGACAGAGTAACTATAGAATCCATATAACCCTTCTTTTTTCCCGGCTTATCCTATTTTTCATGTTCTCGTACTAACGTTCTTGTTTTTAACTTGTTTTTCTTATATTTATTGTAATCATATTACAGCATGCAATTTTATTTTATTAACCTAATTTAGGGCATGTTACAAAATTGTTGCATGAACTTTTTGATATAAGATAATGTTTTATTAGTATTTTTTTATGCCATTTTGTTTCTCTTATGAAGAAATGCATGCAATTTTATTTTACATTTTTCTCTTTCTTTTCTTTTTTTTCATTAAGGTCTTATTATCTTTTTCCACACTCAATCCTACAGATGACATATTCGACCTGTCCAAATGCTCAGATTTCTTCAAATGTGGGGATGGAAAATGTTACCCATTCTACCTCAACTGTGATGGCGAGTGTGATTGTAATGATTGTAAGGATGAAAAGATTTGCCTCCGAACCAGAAGGCATATCAGTAACGGTAATAAAATTCATGACCAGCAGTGATGTTCTCTGCAGTGTGGGTTGGGGAAGCATAAAATGTTTTGGTGACATGTT
>BOPN01000246.1:567632-577632 GCA_017312705.2 Penaeus japonicus
CAATATCAGCTATTTCTTTAAGATAACCACTGTTCTAGGGGACATGGTAGATGTAAACATTAACTCTAACTTGTCGCTCTTTTGTAATACAACTAACAATGCATGTGATTGGATGTGCGTTGATATCACAAGTAATAGAAAAGACAGTGTTAAAATTGTCTCCTTGGAAAAGGACATATTGCCTGCAGGTGAGTGCACAAATGGCGCGGTCAGTTTCTTTTTTGTGTTCTTTATATCATTAAAAATACATATAGATATATATCTTTTACAAATTTTAGCAGAACTACTTCTCAGAACCTGTAACTTTCAGCAGGACAAAAGAAAGGAATCCTTTTGCATCCTCTAAAGAAATAAGAAAAACAATAAAAGGCATGAACTAAGAATCATTATACTCCTCAGTAGATCATATACTTAGATCCTTATTTCATATTTCAAACAGCAGGACAACAAAGCTTGGACATCAGAATCATACCCAGTCGTCGCAACGTAAGAATTGGAGATAATATTGACTTGATGTGTGAAGTGAGTGGTGAGGCACCAGCGTCAATCACTTGGAGAAGAGTAAATTCACGCCTTCCTCTCAATGCTCAGTCACGTGAGAATGTGCTTAGGCTGATTGATGTGCAGGCTAACTATGGAGGAATTTACCAGTGTGTTGTAACTACTGCCAATGGCGTCTTTGAAGAAAACTTCCCACTAGCAATTCAGGGTAAGTCTTTTTTTTTTCTATGCTTGCTCTTTTCATGAAATTGATGCCGTTCACAAACTGAAGTTCTTTTGATGTGTTTATAGGTTAGAATTATTGATAGATCAGTAGATCCAAGATCATTGATTAAATGCAAATGATAATGTTTTATTTCACTTTAATTCTGGGCTTTCCTTATGGATGGATATTAATTGGTGAGATATTGCAATGGTCATAATTGTTTGCTATGGATTACTGAGATGAGATCAATTTTCCAAGCATGATTATTATTAATGTAATGTAAATCCAAAGTCTAATAAGGTAAAAAATGTCAGACTAATTGTATATGGCCATATTGCAGGTGTACTTTCTGCTGAACGTGTCGATTTTGAACAAACCCAACGATCAGTCATGACACGGTCTGTAGCCTTTGGCCTAGGCGTAGTCATGGAATGCCACATCAACCTGAGTCCTCCTGTATCATACACCTGGAGCAAGCAGGGTGGTGAACTACCTGTCAACTCCCTTGTTGAAAATGTGAGTTGATACATATTTTTATGGGCATGAAAATGTGGTTGAATCCATTAGTGCGTTGCATTTAATGTGTCATTGTTTCATAATCAAATTCTGATTTTTTTTTTTACTTGTCATTTGCAGAATATCCTGAATATTCCTGAAGTCCACACAGAGGATGCAGGATTGTTTGTATGTACGGGCAGTAATTCTAATAGGTCTGTGGACCATGCCACTCTACTGGTTGTCACTGGAGTTATTCCAAGGTATGAAAATATTGTTTTCCATGTTATTACTTTTTATAGGAAAATTTATTTTTTTAAATTTTAGATTATAAAACTTTTTCAATGTAAAATATTTGATTGTCTAAAATGAATATAAAATAATGATGTATGAATATTATTCTTGCTTGTGAATATTTATTCAAATGTCATTAAAAACTTGTTAGATGATAATCCAGAATTGTTTGAATTTCAGATTCTCAGAAAACTCCTACCTGTCACTGCCAACACTGCCAAGGGCTTACCTCTCATTTGATCTCGAAATTTCATTCAAGCCAGAGTCTGGAGATGGTAAGAGTTCAGAGTTCAAATGTTCAAAAGCACAGTGAAGAAAGCAGGCATTATGTTTATATTTCATTTAACTTTTCTTTCTTTTTCTCTCTTCTCATTCTTTCTTTCTCTATTAGAACAGTTTATTGTTATACTTTCTGCCTTTTTGTCAAGACATTCACTTGCCTCATTAGAAATATGGAAATTACAATCTCATTCTTATAAGGGTTACATTGTTTAAGCCATAGTGCAGTACTCCTTGCAGTCTTGAAGCAAAATGCACCTCCTTTTATCTTTTCCACAGGTCTGATTTTGTACAATAGCCAGCGTGAAAGCCAGGAAGACGGAGACTTTGTTTCCTTCGGTCTGAATGGAGGGTATGCAGAGTTCCGCTTTGATGTGGGTTCAGGCCCTGCCATTATTAAGTCTCGTCAGCCATTGGCCCTTAACAGGTGGCACACTGTGAAGCTCTCAAGAGACAGAAAGAAGGGTAAGGATTCATGGTCCTTTTATGTATGTTAGCATGTACACACACACACACACACACACACAGACGCACACACACGCACACACGCACACACGCACACACGCATACACGCACACGCACACGCACACATGCACACACGCACACACGCACACACGCACACACGCACACACGCACACACACACACACACACACACACACACACACACACACACACACACACACACACACACACACACACACACACACACACACACACACACACACATTTACACAATCGAATCTGCATATATAATATATGAGTTTTACCACTATTTTGTACCAACTCTCCTTTTACTCTCTCCTTCCAGGTAGCATGATTGTCAACGATGGGGAACAAATTACTGGTAGCAGTGTTGGCCGATTCCTGGGACTGGATCTGGTGAGACCAATGTATCTTGGTGGTGTGCCAGACTTTGACAACATCCACCAAGAGGCAGGATTTACATATGGTTTCAGTGGATGCATCAGTCAGCTGGTGATTCGAAATTCTGTGACAGTTGATTTGATGAGAGATTCAAAGACGAAGGTAATTATTCTCTGTATTGTGTCTCATGCTCTTTTTTATACCAACTTAATCTTTGGTATATTTAGATAATTAAATATTGAAAATAGAATAATGATACTTATCACAAAAGTAGAAGTAAGTGTCAAAAGATTATAGAAAGAACAATATGGAATAACAAAGGAACACCAATATTCCAGATTGGCATCAGCCCATGTGAGACCTGTATAGGCAACCCATGTCAGAACAATGGTGTGTGCCAAGAGGCATACACTGCAGTGGGCCACAAGTGCATTTGTCCAGCTGGCTTCTCAGGGGGACTATGCGAGAACACAGGAGAAGCTTGCTATCCAGGTAAGAAACTCAGTAGAATCACTTGGAATTACATTAGATAGCATGAAGAAATAAGGTGAGATGAAACTGGATGAAATGATCATTAAAAAAGAATGTTAGTCAGAGACATACATAGATAATATTTGATATTTTGAAAGCTGCACAAGAGAATATTTACAGTTTAAGAGAGTCACAGAAAAAGATTAGAACAATGCAGGAGAATCAGAGTTACAAACCATTCTTTTTCTTCCTTTCAGGTGTCTGTGGAACTGGCCGCTGTGTGAATAAACCAGGAGGCTTTGAATGTTTCTGTCCATTTGGCAAATTTGGACAGAGGTGTGAGAGGGACATCATGATTCAGGAGCCTGCATTTGGAGATGGATCATATATTGCTTACCAAACACCAAGAGCACTCAAGCGATTCTCTGTGGACCTGAACTTTAAACCTGAGGTAAGAGGTTTGTTTATATATATAAAGAGGCATATATATCTATATCTATATCTATATCTATATCTATCTATCTATCTATCTATCTATCTATCTATCTATCTATATATATATATCAGTATATATACTTTTCTATATATATATAATATTTCCATATATACAGAGGCATATATATCTGTATCTATATCTATATCAGTATATATATATCTATACCTATCTATATCCATATCTGTATCTATATATATCCATATATACAGAGACATATATATTAATATCTATATCTGTATCAGTATATATATATATATATATATATATATATATATATATATATATATATATATATATATATATATGTATATATATATATATATATATATATATATATATATATATATATATATATATATATACATATATATATATATATATATATATATATATATATATGTATATATATATATATATATATATATATACATATATATATATATATATATATATATATATATATATATATATATATATATATATATATATATATATATATATATATATATATATATATATATATATATATATGTATATACATATATATATATATATATATATATATATATATATATATATATATATATATATATATATATACACATTTATAGATATTGCAGCAGCTTTTTATTACATGTTATTAAGTTTGTATTTTTCTTGATTTGCAGAGCCTGGAGGATGGTCTGTTAATGTACTGCTCACAAAAGTATCGTGGAGAAGGTGACTTTGCATCATTAGCCATACGAAACAAGCGCTTGGAGTTCCGTTTCAACACAGGAAGTGGCACTGCTACTCTGCAGAGTGAACCATTGTTGCAAGATAAATGGGTTGAAGTATGTTCATATTAGTTGGTATTAGAAAATTGGCTTGTAAAGACTGCTACAAATTAGTTGATGAAGGCTATTAAATACTTCAGGGAAGTATTTAAATTGTTAGATTAAAAGAGTGATTTCTTTCATTTCACTTGGTTATTTATGCTTATTCAGATGCTAATGTTTTGATTCCAGGTGCGTGCTAACCGAACAGATCGTCGTGGATCCATGACAATCAATGGAGGCCAAATGCAGAACACTGAATCCCCTGGCTCAAACAGAGGACTGAATCTGATCACCCCACTATACATCGGAGGTGTCGACAATACCCGTGTGGAAATCTCACCTGAAGTTGGAGTGGATGGAGGATTCAAAGGATGTGTCAAAGAGGTATTGGTTCATTGTTTTTGGTTCTACAAAAGGAATTAATGTGATGGCACACATTTTGTTAGAAAATCTTTAACTCGGAAATTGCAATCTGATTTTGGAGAATTAATTCTAGATAGAAATATTATCTCAATTCAAATCTCATTCCTGTTTGATAAGTAATTTTCTATCTGTCATCTACACAAAGCATTTTACTTTAATTGTAACTTTCATCAGCAGTGCCCTAGGTATACTAATAGTAGCTGCAGATGGTTCTACAGATGGCAGATCAGCCTACTTGTATTTAGAGTTTCACATGTAACAAAATTCAAGCACTAAAAGTCTTTTTTCATTACATTTCAGATCAAGATCATGGACCAGCAAGTTCGCATGGCAGAATCACTAGTGGACTCTGCCAATGTGGGACAGTGTGGTGGTGCATCAATCGCCTTCTGCAGCACAAACCCTTGCCTCAATAGTGGACAGTGTTCAGAGGACCCAGGCTCTGCACATGGGTACTCTTGCTCATGTCAAGAGGGATACAGGTGAGCTTGGTAGTGTGTGTGTGTGTGTGTGGGGGGGGGGGATGAGTGTGAGTGCATGTATGTAAGTGCATGTACAAAAGTCATACATGTGTGTTTATGTGTGTGTGAGAGTGTGTGTGTGTGTATGGGTGTGTGTGTCTGTGTTTTCTTTATTATCAAATATGATGAATTTGTGCTCCTTTTTTGTACTTAAAGTGACTATATCCATTGTTTTCAAATTGTGATACAATCATATTTTCCTGTTTAGTTTCTCCAGTATTTTGGTTATGTTAGCTCTAGGTAATAAATATTCCCACTATAGACAGAAATGTAATGCAATTTCTCTTGATATCCCAGTGGCCATAATTGTGAGTTTGAGCCTGGAGTCTGCACCATCGTACGACCTTGCAAGAATGGTGGTGCTTGCATTGGATCAAGAAACGAATATTCCTGCAACTGCCCACTTGGTTTTGCTGGCCAGCACTGTGAACATAGTAAGTATTTGTTTTTTTATTTCCCTGTATGCTATATAGTATGAGACTCTGCATTGAGTTTTATTTAATGCATATATTTTCAATATGCCCATGTTCATGTTTTTTTTTCTTTCTTTCTTTCTCGTTCTCTCTTTCTAAATATCTCTCTATAAAAAGGACAGGCAGACATTCTTGAAAAATATTGCAGTAATAAAAGAAAAGATTTAAAAAAAAAAAAAAAATTGATAAAGAACAACAAAATAAAGAATGAAGGAAGAGAGTTTGTAATAAACCCCCTTTCTTGACCACAGGTGTTGTAATACGTGAATCAGCATCTTTCGCCGGCGATTCTTGGGTTGAGTTTGACCAGCTGATGTTACCACAGGAGGATGGACAGCCACAAAAGGTCACCTTTGAGTTCTCAACAGTGAAGCCCAATGGACTGCTCTTCTGGTATGGGCAGGAGCCAACGGTCTCTGGCCGCGGACAGGACTACATTAGTGTTGCCAGTAAGTGATTCTGAGAAATACATGACTGTACTGAAGAGATGCACAATTCATAAGATATTGGATGACAAAGATGTTGTTCCTCAGAATTGTGAAAAAGACCCCAAGACCCCAGAGTGGCTTTCTAATTATAAAGTGAAAGCTGTTTATAGTTTGACCATATATATTTCCATATGTGTGTGTGTGTGTGTGTGTGTGTGTGTGTGTGTGTGTGTGTGTGTGTGTGTGTGTGTGTGTGTGTGCGTACGTGCGTGCATATGAGATAAACATCTTACCTTTCTATATTACCTTACAGTTAATGAGGGAATAATAGAATTCACGTTTGACGTTGGCACTGGACCAGCCATGGTAAAGTCACCAAGTCGAGTTGATGATGGAGAGCGCCACACATTGACAATCGAGAGGTTTGGCAGGCAAGGTTTCCTCGAGTTGGACGGTTCAGTGCGTGAACAAGGACAGAGCCCCGGAATTCTCCATATGCTGAATGCTGAAGGCAATATTTATATTGGTAGGTTAAGGGTCCTCACTTCGGTGCCTTTATCCTGGGTAATTGTTTGAGTCATTAGTGTAACCTAGATTGCAAGAAGGTGGGGGAGAGGAATAAGTTAGGTGATCATAGTTTTCGATGAGATGGTCTGTGACACTCCATTCTTAGAATTTGCATGACAGATTTGTTTTCCCTTGTGTTTGACAGTGATTGAAATAACTCATTGGTGAACTGTGCAACATTACATTAGTAAATTACAAAACCCAGGGCCTTCTACCCTTGCATTGTCTATGGTTTCAGATCTTTGATTTTTTTCGTAGATATTTTCTCCATTTTCAATATACATGAAAGGGTGAAATGAAGTATAACCACTTTATTTTTTATACTAAAAGTATCTACAAGTATATGACAAATTCAGCTATAGGAGTCTCTTGGCATTACTGCTCGATATTCTGAAGGCATTTATAAATACATAATTTTTTCATTCTTGTATTTTATATTGCTATGTAATGTATTATTTTATCCTTCTGTATCTCTGCATAATTGTTTGGCTTTGCAGGAGGAGTCCCTGACCTGGCTCTCATGACAGATGGAGTTTACACTACAGGCTTCCAGGGTTGCATCCATAAGTTGTCCATTGGTGAAGAACAGTCCATTAACTTTTTGGACCGTGCGCTGTCTGGCGTCAATGTAAATACGTGTCCTAGGTAAGATATGCGGTTGAGAAAAAACAGGATTAGAAATAGGAACCCATGGCCTTCAACATGTAGTTTATTTATGAATTATTTTCCTTGTTTTCATTTCCGATTGCATTATAACTTGCTCCCAAGCATTTAACAAACTGACTTGTCACCATGTAGTATTTAGAGACCATGTTTTATTGTTTTGTGAAGTTTTAGAATATTGTCTTGTTTGTATAAAAGTAGATTAAATGCATAAGTCCTGTTGTATTTCAAGCATGTTGCCCTCATGTAAATACAGAAAAAAGTTAAGCATGCTAGATAACTGTTTTAATCCAGACAGTGCATAAAGCAGGTAGCTTTAAAGCAATTGTTAAAGTACCTAATGTAACTACTGATTACATTGAAGTAGGAAGTGAGATGCTAGATATATCAGCTTAAATGTAGAAGTCAGTCTTGTGTATTGAGATATTTATATTTGAGAGAAAGATTGAAATGAGAGCTTGTGACATTCAAAGCTAATATGCAATGCAATAGCTTCATTTTTCTTTTATATGACCTGCTTCTGCATTTATTGTCCTTTTGCATCATGCCATCTCCATCTCAAGGTAACATGTAAAAATTAACGAAAAGTCGAAGGATATTGTGTAGCCCTTTCTCGTAGTACGTCTTGCTGATGAATGCCCTTGAATCCCTCCGTCCCCTGCTCAAACAGCTCTGGTGGATGGGAACACACTTCTGAGGGATGGAAGTCAGCTAGTTCTGGTGGCTGGAACTCAGGCAGTTCTAGCAGCTGGAGCTCAAGCAGTTCTGGTAGCTGGAACTCAGGCAGGTCTGAAGGTTGGAACTCAGGCAGGTCTGAAGGTTGGAACTCAGGCAGCCCTGCAAATCGGGGCAACTCACGTGTTTTCAACACCCTTGAGGAAAATCACTACGTCACTAGGCCTGCTTACAACCGCAGGACTTACAAAAGGACTGATCACACTTCAAGAAAAGTTGTTTACAACTAAAAGGATACTCAGAAATATCTTTGGTAAGGCTAACGCAACAGGTCCAAAGATTGGAAAAAAATTTAGTCTAAGAACTGTTGGTAAGGTGTAAATTTGGGGAGATACATGTGTGTCTCACAAGTTAAAGTTTTCAACTTCTTTAAACTGCAAGAAAACATTATTAATCTTTAATTTTATAAGATAAAGAACAGAAGGAAAAATAAATCCTTGTCAGATAGAAAAAATTGTCAAAGGGTATCATTAATTGGTATTTATTATTATAAATAGTACAATGGTCCAGCATTCAAAAAGTTTACATTGTTTCAAACATGTGGCTTTTACAAACATAGAGAGGAAAGTTACATATCATATGTGAAAGTGATTAAAAGTCCACTAAGACTATTCCATGCAGAGAGATTAAGGAGAAAGGTATGTTATTTCCCAAAGGGTTGATGTGACACCAGTGCAAATATTTCATCTGAAAAGCAGTATCTTTAACTCTCAATGCTTCAGAGAACATTAATTAAGTGCTAATTAGTGTAAGGAAACTCATTCAGATAGAAATTGGGTTTTGGGGACAACCATATGTTACATGTTGGGTACTGTGTTGTCTTCTGTATAGCATGGAGAATTTTCTTCAGGTTTCTGATAGTATTAAATGGTTAGAATAACAATGAGGTCATTTTTCTTAGGAATGGAAACCATCAAGGAAAATGGGAAAACATGATAGAGAAGACGTTGAGGCAAAAATCTCATATGAGCTTGATTTTAGGTGTTATGTTGTGTTATCTTGACAATTTTGTATGTGCTTTTGGCAGTGCACTTTGATCATTCATTTTAGTCATGTTCTTTTGTAGTTTAGTTTCTTTTTTAGAGTACTATAGTGAATGTCAAAAGAAGAGACTATTAAACCCATTCCTGTGATTGGCATGTGGCCTTACTACTTATCTCTGGATTTTCCTCCATTGATAATTTTGTTTTCCAGCTCTGCCTTTACATACATTCTCTTAAAGAAAAACAATTGCTGAACCCAACTCTTCAGCAGCTCATTTAGCAATGATATACTTTTTGTTATTTACAAAGTTAATATTCATTTGTGAATTATTTTCATCACTATTCCTTATGAATTATTAGTTTTGTCATTACAAGTTACGTCACCCAAAGTAGATTTGTACACCTAGCATGCTCAGTGTCTCTGCAACCCTTAAGTGTGATAAATATTTAGATCTTTTTAGATATCAGAAGACTGAAACGAATCTGATATTATTACCTAATATTCACATTGATATTGGCATATCTTCTGTCTCCTCAAGGGGTGATTCGAAGGCTGTTGCAATCAGATATGAGATAAGTAGGAGATATCAGTTGAGTTGACATTCATGCAACCATAGCAGTTGCAAAGTAAAGAAAGATTTTATGTTGTAATGTGTCTGTATATTCATTGCATGAAAATGCACTGTACAGATTTAGAAATTATGATTACGGTAATATTTTTTAAATCGATTACATTTTATTAATCATCAATAATGACCATAGAAAGATAACCCTTCCTCAGCA
>BOPN01000246.1:582632-595132 GCA_017312705.2 Penaeus japonicus
CAATATTATGCACTTCATGCAATATCTGTGCCAAAAGGACACATTGTTTCTCTAAATGTAAGTTTGTGATTGTTGAGACCCTCTTATGGGAAAATTGTTGTATTTGAAGCAATAGTTTTAAAAAAGTAAAAAAACAAAACAAAAAAACAGATAAAGTCTGTGACATTTATTGTGATGTGAGAGCTTCTATGTGTGTATCCCCAGATGCTTGGTGGTGTTGTATGTGACATCTCGTAACATGTTGTTGTTTTTAGTGTTATATCTAACCTTATTCACAATGGTGGCGAGCTCTCAAAAGGTGGATGTTCTCCCCAAATACAATGCTTGTCTTTACTCATGATATAGGTGAGCTTCATAAAGAAATTGATATACTCTTGTTAAATATGATCACTTTTTTTTTTTTTCTTCTTTTGTGTGTGTGACGTTACGATCTTTGGTAATATTTTTGCTAAGAAAAGAAAAAGTGAGGAAAACAATACTGCCTTGTGATTGCATGAAGACCAATTTGCAGCTTTATATCCCTTTTTGGTTCAGTATTTTCTTTTTTTTCCATTTATCATCCTTATTATTATTGTGTTTCAATTGTTGACTTCATTTTCTTCAGCTGACAATGGTGCTACCAGGATGAACGTTTACTTCTTACTTAAGATGTAAAATAGTTGTGTAACTTAAGTTTATTATGTTAATTAACTTTTGCTATCAACACTGCCATTATGTTCAGACTTTAATTTGGGTTTGTTTCTAATAAGGAAATCAAACTAACGTTATTTTTAAGTTAATTATAGCCTGATAACTGCCATGCCCACATCTTGAGTCCAATGTTAAATAGTCACAACCCTTTAATGAGTCAGTGTTTTTATGGTTAAGACCCATATCATGAGTTTGATAATTGTATAGTGTGTTATTGTGTTGTGCGTGATCAATGAAATAAGCTTTAGACTGGGCTTCATTGAGAATTTGTAGAATTATCATTTCTCCCATTTACAACTCGCCTTCAAGAAGCACTGTTGGTTGTAAGGTGTGAGATCCATGATCACAAGGATTATGTATCAGTTGATATTATGCCATCATGTGCTTCATGCCCTGTATTTGCCAAGTTCTTAGGTGGTGAGATGTCCATACTGTCATTTTTTAAAGATTATTCACATGAATGTTACACAGCTATGAATACTCTTTTTAGTTGAGTGTAATTTCAGCGATCCCTTTTTTTTGTGGAGTATGATTAGCATTGAAATAGTTTGGCCATGATTTTCATTGAAGTTCTTTGCAAATAAGTGGAGGGGTCCTGAGAATCTTCTGTGAACAAGGTTTCTGTTGTAAGATCAAGCAACATGGCATATTATTAAGGCATTTTTTTTTCTCAATTGACTAATTGTTTCGTAATTTTTAGATTTTCAACTTGCAGTACAGTCTTGTGGGTACTCAAAACAAAAAGAAAGGAATTTAGATCTAATTAGGGCAAAAAGCATCACATTAAAATCTTTTATCTTTTTCCTGTCTCCTTTGTCCCTTAGTCTGGTACATTACTGGCATCAAGTTTGAAATTAGAACTTGAAAATTTTATGATCTTCTATGTCCTTGCTTACAGTACAACAGTATCATTGTAGACATTGCATTTTTTTTTCTTTTTTTTGTTGCAGTACTTCACACCCAAATGTATATATCACCCAATGGGAAGTTAAAATTGTGCAGACCATATCTAAGATTTCCCAATATGCCCTTTGTTCACTCCATATAGCTTGGAGCGTCCAGGCCTTGTTTCCAAGCAGCCTCTTGACTGAAAAATGACTCTACCTACCTCTGTTTACCTTGACGATAGTCACTTAATTAGCGAGGGTCACATGCAGTTAATGAGGAAAAAAACAGCACTCCAAACTCAAACAAAAGTGAACATACTGGATCAAGATTCTCTACACAACTGCTTCTGCTTTGCATAGTGGCTGGTATTCTCTGCTAGCCATACTGAATGGTGTTCAGAGCAAATACACCACAGCCACTGCTGCTGCTTCAGTTGATGCCCTTTAGATGTAGTCAACCCAGTTCTCAGATATTGTGTGGGTGTTATGTGGTGATGCAATCCGTTAAGAAAAGGAAAAAAGAAAATTAATCTCTACTTTTTAGAAAGTTGTGTCTGAGAAATAAAGATAGAGTATAATTCATGTAGTTTATCATCCACATTTTTACCTCATTACAGTGTATTGATTGCAAGTAGAAAATGAATTTGAATGAAAGGTAGCATCTGGTTCTTCAAAAGAAAGTAAATATTTTAGCAGTAATTGATATTTACCTAGCATGTATATTTAGCCAAAGTTTCACTTCAAGTATAGATTAGACGTTTTTCTATGCAGTCTCATTGTTTCATTCCTTATAAATAACAATAATACTTCTTGCATCCTGCCAGCCTTGACTTAATTAGCTAATGGTGGACAGAGTGTGTATGTGTTTGTATGCGTGAGTGTCTGTCCGTGTGTGTGTGTGTGTGTGTGTGTGTTTGTATGTGTGTGTGTGAGTGTGTGTATGTGTGTGTATGTGCGTGCGTGTGTGTGTGTGTGCGTGTGTGTGTGCAGGTGCATGTTTGTATGTCTCTGAGCATAGGTTTGGGTGTATACATGTGTGGGTCCTGTCCGTGTGCATGTTTGCAAATATGTCTATGCATGTAGATGATTGAGTAGATAAAAGAAATATATTCATACAGTTTATTTTGTTATTAGAATATCTACTTAAGATTCTATCCAGAGTATAACTTAGTGTCATGCTAATCAGCTGATCCAAGCCCATATATGGTCTGCCAGTGGATTTTGTATCTAATTTGGAGAGTTTATTATCACCCTTTATAACTTGGCTTTTCATTTTTCTATAACAACACTAAATGCAATGCCTTATTCCAAAACAAACATAACACTGTTGAGCATCCGTCAGTGCTCAACGTCACACAAAGGTAGATTTAAATACAATTATTACATTTATAGCACTTGACCAGTTGCATTATTCTCTTTGTTATATAGTCTATTGTAACTGGAAGTGTTGATTAAAGCAAAACAGAGGGCATACATAATGTTGAGTAATGGTGAGTAATTGTTCTCAAAGGAGAGCATGTCTACTTCTTTAGAAAATCCATTTCATAGAAAACTTTTCTTCATCAAATCATGTTCGAATTTCAAAGTGCCATGATAAAAAAGTTCTATCTATCTCACTCTATCTCAAAAAAAAAAAAAAAAAGGGGGTGCAAGTTATTAACAGATGATTAGAAATATACTTTGGCATGGAAGAGTGGAGAACGTAGAGGGAAATAAGTAAGTATGCAAAATGACAAATCATATAAAGAATCTCTGATACACATATATACTTTACATCTTTAACATTACACAAATTGTTCACAATATGACAGATAAAATGATATAAAATTCATGTACAACATATGTTACATATTCTATGAAGACATTAGTAAGGACTTTAGCGGCCACTTAAGATCTTGATTACAGACTCGGTGATCTTGCTGTTAACTTGATACACACCATGCATGAAGTTTAGCAATGATGAAACACTTCAAATTAATTGTAGGAAATCAATTCAGTGTTAATTTAACATATCTATAACAACGTATTTTACCAAAGAGGAAATGAAAGATTATTATGCATAGAAACAAGCAAAGGCTAAAAGAATAGAAGAGAGAAAAGAAAACAAGAAAGTAAACTCTGTGAAATAAGCAAAATTGAAGTGGTATGGAGCAGACACTATTCACTACAGTTAGTACAAAGAATAGATCTAAACAGGGCTTACCATAGAGAAATGAGCAGGAAGGGCATTACAATAATAACAATAATCATAAACAAGAAAAGAGCAAAAGGGGAGATGAGGTTTAAGGCATATTCGCAGAAAGAAAAAGAATTAAAGATAAGGGATGCAACTACATAAGATAAGTAGTATCCTTAAGAAGACCAAGATGTGAAATCTATCATGAAAAAATATATATGTGAGAACGAGATATCACATAGGCAGAGGACTACCCGAAAGGGGCTAAGAAATCATATCAGTGGCTGATAATAGATGTTACAGTAGTCATCATCATTCTAGTTAACTAAAAAGGAGAGTTGTCTGCCTTACAAAAACTACTCTTTTAAAAGCAAGCATTTTTATGGTGTAACTGTGCATTGAAAGATGCAGTCGCACATCTGTTATAAGTAGTTCAAAATTTATCCTCTCTCTCTCTCTCTCCCTCCCTCTCTCTCTCTCTCTCTCTCTCTCTCTCTCTCTCTCTCTCTCTCTCTCTCTCTCTCTCCCTATCTCTCTCTCTCTCTCTCTCTCTCTCTCTCTCTCTCTCTCTCTCTCTCTCTCTCTCTCTCTCTCTCTCTCTCTCTCTCTCTCTCTCTCTCTCTCTCTCTCTCTCTCTCTCTCTCTCTCTCTCTCTCTCTCTCTCTCTCTCTGTGTCTCTCTCTCTCTCTCTCTGTGTCTCTCTCTCTGTCTGTCTCTCTGTGTCTCTCTCTCTCTCTCTCTCTCTCTCTCTCTCTCTCTCTCTCTCTCTCTCTCTCTCTCTCTCTCTCTCTCTCTCTCTCTCTCTCTCTCTCTCTCTCTCTCTCTCTCTCTCTCTCTCTCTCTCTCTGTGTCTCTCTCTCTCTCTCTCTCTCTCTCTCTCTCTCTCTCTCTCTCTCTCTCTCTCTCTCTCTCTCTCTGTCTCTCTCTCTCTCTCTCTCTCTCTCTCTCTCTCTCTCTCTCTCTCTCTCTCTCTCTCTCTCTCTCTCTCTCTCTCTCTCTCTCTCTCTCTCTCTCTCTCTCTCTCTGTCTCTCTCTGTCTCTCTCTCTGTCTCTCTCTCTCTCTCTCTCTCTCTCTCTCTCTCTCTCTCTCTCTCCCTCTCTCTCTCTCTCTCTCTCTCTCTCTCTCTTCCTCTCTTCTCTCTTCTCTCTCTCTCTCTCTCTCTCTCTCTCTCTATATATATATATATATATATATATATATATATATATATATATATATATATATATATATATATATATATAATTCTTCTTCTTCTTCTTCTTCTTCTTCTTCTCTCCCCCCCCTCCTCTTCCTCTCCTCTCTCTCCTCTTCTCCTCTCTCCTCCTTCTCTCTCTCTCTTCTCTCCTCCTCCTCCTCCTCTCCTCTCCTCTCCTCTCCTCTCCTCTCTCTATATCTCTCTCTCTCTCTCTCTCTCTTTCTCTCTCTCTTTCTCTCTCTCTCTCTCTCTCACTCTCTCTCTCTCTCTCTTAGCAATCTTTAGTCAGCAACTGCCTTATCCCCACATTTTTAGCGTGGTCATCATTATTGTTGTTGCTATCACTTATCCTCCACATCGTCGGGTATATTGATAACATTATAATGCTCATTGTTACAAATTTCATTACAATTATGAGGATTAGTATTGATTTATCATAAATCTGATTTCATGGTGATAAGGGAAAGCATGACAATATTAATAATAATAGGGATAATAGTTGTGATATAATGAAGGATAAAGTTGTGAAAATAGTAATTAAAATGATATAAATGATGTTATTACTGCTGCTTCTTGTGATGACAAATATCATGATATGACTGTCAAACAATGAAAATTAATTCATTTTATAGGGGTAGTTATTCTGAAAGAAAACTGGCTAGTGTCATATCATTGTTCGATTTCTCATTATTTTCGTCAACATCATAGTTATTACCATTGTCAACATAGGCTATGAAAATTTTAAAAAGGCGACGATGAATCAACCATATCAACACTTCTATTGTACTCTAGATCGACAATAAGCTATTAAGTACATAAAACCATAAAACTCTACGGAGTTCTCCCTTGGGTTTTCATTTACTAATAATTGCCAAATTTTCATATGAATGACATTGAGCTAGATCTCTGCCATAAATACAAGTATCTCGGGGTGACTGTTAACGACACAGAACTCATTATGAACTTAAAGAAAAGACTGTGGGAGCGGCTGAAGCCACTCAAGACTCTTGTTGGCAGAGAAAATGGTATCAATGTTCCTATTGCAAGACTCTTACTTGTCATACATACGGTCAGTCGTAGATTACCATACTATATTTGGTGTCAAAGCAATTAAAGAACCCCTCTATATTACAGAGGTCCAAAGGCAACTTAAACTTAAGATAGAGAATCCAACTTTGCTTAACAATACCGAGTCACACTCAAATTCATGGTTGCAAGTGACATACAAATTCATACACCAATTAAATATGTCCTTGGGTAGGTCCCCATATGGACGTTCTATTCCACCGTGGAAAATGTCGACATTGAACGTATTTTATGCTAATGTCCCTAAAAAAAGACACAGTTTCACCAGCTATTCTTAAGCAACACGCCCTGGTAACCATTAAACCCTCTTTAGGCTCACATATCTGTTATTAAAACTTAGAGCTTTAATAACAGATTGAAATATACGGAAAGATCACAAACATAATAAGCACAGTGTTTACATTTCAAGAAATCTTTATAACGTGATGAAAATTCACCTTCACAAAGGCAAATCCGCCCCTGGGATCACATAATAATGTATATGAATACCTGACGTTTATATATGTCAGCAAAATACAATTGTGAATTTACCTAAGTGTCAAATATAATAATTGTATTTTTCCAGGATGTGTGTATGTGTGTGTGGAAGAAAGAGAGAGAGAAAGGGAGAGAGAGAGAGAGAGAGAGAGAGAGAGAGAGAGAGAGAGAGAGAGAGAGAGAGAGAGAGAGAGAGAGAGAGAGAGAGAGACATGCCTGTGCAGTTAGCCAGGCTGGTAAATAAAGATCTAAACTAAATGACCAACTCATGCGCATCATCCCTGCGAGTGCCATGTCACACAGCCTCTCAGACCTCCTGGCACGGTGTGCGCGGAGCTCTGGAAGCATTTCCTGTCATCTGATGCACTACAGGATATGCTTACACTTCATCCTAAATATGCAATGTAGCATATTATGACCATATCTCAAGTGCAATATTGCATACCCACGCCTAAGCAGACTTCTGGAGTGATGAATCAATAAATGAAGAACTTTTGACTATAACGTTTATTTCAGTCGATATACTAGATGACATAATCATGTTAAAACCTAAATTTGTGATATAACATTAGCACACACTGACCATTCCTCAAAGACATCAAAGCCAACCCTTACGCCTGTGCAGACAAAGTTAAAACTGACAAGGGCATGACAAGAGCCGGATTGACCTTCAGTGCCTCATGAAACCTTTCCGAGAGGAGTAAATCATGCATACGACCTTCGTTAACCTACCTGTCGCTCTGCATTTCTAACTGAGGATAACATAGCCTCAGGTACAGCTCAGCATGGCCAGATGACCATGCTGAACCTCTAGCCGGGACAGCATGGAGCAAGGTTTCGGAAATGGACCTTGGACTGCCTCTTCTTAGGCCCTTCACATTTTTTTCGAACTGAGCCAAAAAAAGAAAGAAATCAAATGATCCTATCTACTTTATTCATAAAAGCCCCAAGGGCATATCTTTAAAGAATATGATCAATGTACAAATTCATAATTTCGTTTCCTTCACAGAGGACCAGAAGGCGTGACGTCGTGACAGCCAGGATAAAGGATCAAAACGTTTCCGAAGACCATGTAAGACGAATCAGGAACAGAATTATGCGACTATAAGGAGGGGAGAGAGGGAGGAGGGGAAGAGGGAAGGAGGGAGGAGGGAGAGTCAAAAGGCTATCGTGGTCGAGTGTCATAGTAAAAAAGAAAAAAAGAAAAGCACGAGAGAGTATTTGTGGCTTTGCCGAAGTCGTGAAAAGATGAAAAGCACAGGCCAATAGCGTGAGTCACCTGGCATACATTATTATAAATGATAATAATTATCATAAAAGTAATATTAATGACAATGATGGTGATAATGAGGACGATCATGATGATATTGCCTGCCAAGGTTAAGGGCAAAAGATAAAAAGTGAACATATTTATCAGACAAAAGACGCTCGCATTTCCTTTGATGGAAGAACATGCATCAAGCACAACCTATTTTCACGCAGCCACATCATGTGCACATTCAGTCTGGAGATGTTCAACTTTATCGCCACATTCGTCCTTCCATTATCCATCTGATATTCTGGTCCAGATCAAAATCAGATGCCGTTTGCACTCCCTGAGCCTAACCCAATGCATCCTTGGCATTCCGTCTTGAGGTCAGGTCAAGATCGCTAAATATCTCGGGTCAAGCAATCAACATCCCAAATGGAATTTTTTCCCACACATAAATCTTATCTATTTATCATTATAATCTATAAACTTGACTAACTTTTCGTCTCAAATTGCCCTACACCAAAGCACACCTTTCTCAACTCTCAAAGGATATAAAAGGAAAACAAAACAAGATATCACGACCAAAGCAAATATAAACTTGAATAAAGGACAACGCACTGAACTTTGGACCTTATATGTTGCAATGTATAAGGCGCACGATAGACGGGTCGTAATTCAGGTTCTCGTGTTAAGTCCAATATATTATCATTATTGTTATTATCAATATTACCTTTATCATCATCTTTATTATAACTCTTAGTATCATAATCATCATTATCATCATTACTACTATTAGCAGTACTAACATAAGCTTAGCAGTAGTAGCATTACATCATAAGTGTTATTGTGGAAAAGCCAATAATAACACTGAGGGAGAGAGGGAGGAGAAAGGAGTAGTGGGAAAGAAGGAGGAAGAGGAGGAGGAAGAAGACAGGTGGGCGCTCTCCGAGGTCAGCTGTGTGCTGATGCAATGCCTTCGTTTCGGGGCAGACGCTCCTCTCCCGTCGTCTGGTGGGGCTCTCCGTCCATGTTCTTCGGGGAAGCTTGCCTCCGATATGCATCAAGCTGTGTTGCAGATCCGCGATCATCTTCATGCAGATCGCTTTACGATCTTCTGCTGTCGTGGGGGTCCTGCTGCCCTCAAGGACAGTGGCCATAAAGTAGTCATTTTTAATACTCTCGCTTTCCTGATTATATATTTCCTGATCAGTTAAATTTATACATACATGTAATTTGGACCGGGTATTGTGTATGTTAATGCGTAAACGATAAGGTAGCTATATCTTGAAGGGCATTAAACACATTTGACAAAGGGAAAACACGAAGGGTGGGCAAAGTCAAGGTATCCTCATATATCGACTCCCAATTTCGTACGAAATGAGATAAGAAAACTCTCGCTCTCACTCGAAACTCAGTGAAAAAATCGTTCAGGTGGGGTCTCGCATGCATTCACTCTTACGTCATTAGTCGCTCGCTCTCTGATTGGTTCTCGTGTGTGGTTGGTTACTCTCTACTCTCGCGTTCATTGGCAGCTCTTTCCTTCGTGATCTTATGGAGAATTTTACTTCAATTTCTCAATTATAAAAATATGACATTCGTCGTTGCTAGCTAAACTCACAATACAACAAGCATATATGTTCACACTTACAACGGCTGCAATACATGTATCGAAATGACAGTGATATAGACACACACACCTCATAGACTCTCTGAACTGAACTGAATTCACACACGCCTCTCATGGTAGACACCTACCCCGAGGCATCACTTGTCTCCCCTCGATCTGCCACACCAGCCAGACAGAGGTCAGCACACGGACGGTAACCTCTAATGACATAGTCATGTACCTTGGACTGGGTGCGAACGCAGACCCTGCAAGTGGAGGTGCATGCACTGACCCAGCTTGCATGGTGATGTTGGCTTGACATCCACCGACCGACCTCCGTCGACGTCGGCCGATGCCGATTGCCAACGAGGTTTGGTTCCTTATTCGAACGGAATTGTGATTGCTTTGTGGGTGATCAAAGTGTCTCGGCGTAGCGTGTCGACCTTTGGAGTGACGTCCCCGTTTGTCTTGGCGGAGAGGCGGTGTTGAGCCCCGCGTTGACCCGCCCAATGGGTCCTGTGACAACGTACGTTCGTTCTCTTCTGACTATTCGTCAGTTGGTTGTAACTGCATGTATTGGCGATGCGTTCGATGCAAGTTCATATGCAACTCTACCACTCGTCCCATCCTTGAAGTGGTGTTGCGCCATGTCACACTGAGTCTCAGCATCAACTCGTAATGTGTGAGAGGCGATTTCTTTAGTGGGCTCGTTCAGTGGGCTCGGCTCGCTCCTCTCAGATTGAATTGTTGTGTGTATATAATTACTCTCTCTTTCTCTCTCTCTCTCACTCTCACTCTCTCTCTTCTCTTACAGATAATTGTAAGGACTGCCTGCCTTGCAGGATAGACAGAGACATTTGATATAACAGAGTGCATTAAAATAACACAATGCTTATCAATCTCAGTTCAGAGTTGAAGGAGTGTTAAAATAGTTGTTCAGTATATGATTATCGAGAGATTGATAGAATGAGAAAGAGAGAGAGTGGGGGGAGAGAGAGAGACGTGCTATCACAGCGCCTCTAAGTCACGAGATGACAGCAGACACTCCACGCACACTGCCAAGCTCTTGAAGTTTTTATTGATGTAGAAAGCCAACAATCAAACATTTATCATGCGTGAGTGAGGGCCTTCACTATAATGCGTAACTTCCTTACATGTTCCATTTGATCGCTGCATTTGATATCAATCATCATTTCAAAGACAAGACAAGATCAGACGATGAAAAGCAGCGATACTCACTGGACAATGCATCATTGATCACTCACCTTGCCTGGTCATCGGTTAGGAAGAGGAAATCAAAGTGTTCACTTGCGAAGTTTTATTAAGGTTTTAGTTCAACGAGTATGCAAGCCTTGCAACATTTTCTCATACTTTACATATGATTAGGCCCATACCCATACCCAGAACCTCTCACAGGCCCTTGCCAAGGCCCTGTCTACCCTGACCCTGACCCAGTCCCAGGCCTTGGTCCATGCCCATCTCCATGCCCACGTGAATGCGCTGGTCAGGAGCCTTTCCCAGGCCTTGGCCCATGCCCATCTCCATGCCCATGTCAACGCGCTGGTCAAGAGCCTGGCTGCCATCGTTGAGCCGTTACAGGGATGACATGACATCAGAAAATCTTTTACGATTCCTCAGAGCTAATAAAGATTTCGAGAATTATCGGCTCATATTCGTAGTAAACACTGGGAGCAATACCTGCAGAATATTAACCACCAAACTTCTGCAGCTGAGGTATGGAGAAAAATCAACAGGTTGTCAGGTAACCCACTTAAGCTCCTGGACTGAAAGCTTAATCATTCCCATAAGCAAACCGAACACCGATAAATACAGACCCATCTCATTGACCTCATGCAAGGTACTTGAGAAAATTATTTCGAGCAGACTCATGTATCGCATACAGGCCAAGTTATATCCCTGACTGTATGGATTCCTCCCAGGACGTAGCACTCAGCACTGCTTTGCAGAGTACTTGACAGATTCTCAGCAAGGCATGCAAACTCGATCTCGATCTTAAATCTGCCTTTGATATTGCAAACAGAGACCTCATCCTTGAGCAACTGGCTAGCTTTGGTATTCAAGGTAAACTTTTAACGTGGATTCAAATGTATTTATCAAACCGATCAGCTCATGTTCTCTTCAGGGGAATCAAAAGTTCTTACTCTAAAATGTTTGAGCTTGGCACACCTCAGCCCCATGCTATCTAACAGACTATTAAGCAATATACCACTTGAAGGCAGTGATTCCATTATGTGTTATGCTGATGACATCTGCATTAAATCCTCATCCGAGAATAGAATGCAACAAAAGCTACTGAGTGCGGTTTGATAATCTTAGTTGAAAAAAAACAAGGCCCTCAATCCTCTCACAATCCCACTGCCAAACTTTCATATGGATGACATTGAGCTAGATCTCTGCCATAAATACATGTATCTCGGGGCGACTGTTAACGGCACAGAACTCTTTATGAACTTAAAGAAAAGACTGTGGGAGCGGCTGAAGCCACTCAAGACTCTTGTTGGCAGAGAACATGGTATCAATGTTAACATTGCAAGACTCTTACTTGTCATACATACGGTCAGTCGTAGGTTACCGTGCCTTACACCTTATATCATTTAGGGAATCAGAGTTAATTGTAGAAATTGTAGAAATTGTACAGAATGCAGCCATGAGGATCATTTTCGGTGCCCCCCCCCCCAAACAAAAACAAACAAAAACAAAAAAAACGAGGATTGTGAACATGAGAAAGGAACTCAACTTGCCATCTATTTACGAAAGAATATCATACATTAATACTATATTTGGTGTCAACGTAATTAAAGCCTCAGACTGACGACTTTATCATTAACCATTATCAAATAACTACATTTCCTGCCATCTTGTGTCTCTCTGTTCATTGCTCACTTTCTTTTGCTTGTGGAGAAGAGAAGAGAAGTTTTGGATTTTTTTTCTCATAAAATGAAGATAGTTTTAGCTTTTTGTGGCCAAGGATGTGGACCATTGTGTGTGTGTGTGTGTGTGTTTGTAGTCTTTCGTGAGATAATTTACACAATCTTATAAAATTCGTCTTATCGTTATTTACAATTTATGCCAGTAGTGAAATAATGATAATGAGTAAGTTATTAGATGT
>BOPN01000247.1:15000-17500 GCA_017312705.2 Penaeus japonicus
GTGACCATTACGAAAGAAAATGGGCAATGTTTTGTATTCAACAGAGGAAATTTTGGCTTTTCTTTTGTTGCTTGAATGTTGCACGGGTTCCTAATGCAATATATGATGCACCGAGCATTGTTCTTTGTTCTTATTATTATTTTATATTTTGATGGTGATGCTGCTGTTTATCTTCTGTTTCTGATGATGATGATGATAATGGTGATGATGATGATAATGGTGATGATGATGATAATGGTGATGATGATGGTGATGATGATGATGATGATTGTGATGATGATGATAATGGGGATGATAATGATGATAATGGTGATGATGATGATAATGGTGATGATGATGATAATGGTGATGATGATGGTGATGATGATGATGATGATTGTGATGATGATGATAATGGGGATGATAATGATGATAATGGTGATGATGATTATGAGGATGATGATGATGATGATGATAATGGTGATGATGATGGTGATGATGATGATAATGATGATAATGGTGATAAGGATGATGATGATGATGATGATGATAATGGTGATGATGATGGTGATGATGATGATAATGATGATAATGGTGATAAGGATGATTAGAAGACTTGCACGAAACTGAGTGAGCTATTGCTCGATTACATATCATTTTCATAAGTGAAGGCTTTAATGATCACAAATTCACTTACATACCTGCATACACATATGTTATATCGATATCAGAAATATTTAAATTATTTTGATAATGATGATGATGATGATAATGGTGATGATGATGATGATGATGATGATGATGATGATGATGATGGTGATGATGATGATGATAATGGTGATAAGGATGATGATGATGATGATGATGATGATGATGATGATGATGATGATGATGATGATGATGATGATGGTGATGATGATGATGATGATGATGATGATGATGATGATGATGATGATGATGATGATGATGATGGTGATGATGATGATGATGATGATGATGATGATGATGATGATGGTGATGATGATGATGATAATGGTGATGATAATGATGATGATGTTGATGATGATGATGATAATGGTGATGATGATGATGATAATGGTGATAAGGATGATGATGATGATAATGATGATGATAATGATGATGATGATAATGATGATGATAATGATGATGATGTTGGTGATGATGATGATAATGGTGATGATGATAGTGATGATGATAATGATAATGGTGATGATGATGTAATGATAATAATGATAATGATGATGGTGATTATGATAATGATGATGATAATAGTGTTAATGAGAAAGTGATAACAATAATCAAAGTATTAGCATCAATAACAATATTACTCATAATGATTTAGTAATAGTAATAGCAATGTATAATTATAACAAGCGCAACAACAACAATAATAAATATAACAATGATGATACTAATAACAATACTAATACAAAGAAAAATAGGAGAATGAAATTATCCATCACTTTCACTTCAAAAGTAAAGTTCATTAAATAAAGAAGATATATAAATAAACAAACGGCAAAATTTCTGAGTAAATTTATGTACATCTTTGATTTTCAGAGAATGAAAATCAAAGGAAAAACAGTTATTTTCTTCCACTACGAAAAATCTTTATTAAATTTTCTGCTTATTATTATAGGATATATAATTCCTGTAAAACTGCCGTAAGCTGTTGCATGATTGCGCAATTCACTAGTTTCTTCTAAGACTATTTAAGTTTTGAAAATGTTCGTTTATTTTACCATGTTACCGTAATTAGTGTTATTTTTTTTCGTTTTGGTATTCGGTTGCAGGTCTTTTATTTTCCGAATTAAAAAAAATACATGTTTATAACAATGATAATTAATTAAACGGATATTTTAAAATAACAACAACAACAACAAACAAAAACAAAAACAGGAATCGAGCATGAAAAAGAAAAAGAAAAATCCGTATTATTTCAAAATAAAAATCCTAAATATATCTTTATTTATTTTGTCTATTCAAATATTCGTCAATTCTTATGTCACGTACCTTTTTTCTTTTTTTCTTATTTTCCCATTTTTCTCTTGAGAAAGTGGAATAAGAGAAGAAAAGAGAATTGGAAGAAGATGGGGAAGTGATGGTGGTGGTGATGATGATGATGATGATGATGATGATGATGATGATGATGATGATGATGAAGATGAAGATGAAGATGATAATGAAAATGAAGAGGAGTAAGGGATAAAAAAAAGTTCATTCGGTCAATAACGAAAGATAAAACAAACAAACAAACAAACAGACTAACTGCTAACGCTCTCTGAAATTATGAACAATAGTAATTTAATATACATCCTTGATCCACCCTAATAAGCGACCCCATCATTATTCACCAATCCTCTGATAACAAAAGCAAAAGATGACGCAACACTAACGCCATTAAAGGGAGCAACTCGTTCACATCCATCTAAGGTCGTAAAGATGGCGGGAAATAACGGTTACTTTCTGTTTCGAATTTCGCGCGCGCGGGAAAGTCCTC
>BOPN01000247.1:35000-36698 GCA_017312705.2 Penaeus japonicus
AAAACAAGAAGAAAAAAGGAAGAAAGAATGAAATAAAGAAAAACAAGAATAAAAAAAGGAAGAAAGAACCAAAGAAAGAGAGAAAAAAAAGGAAGAAAGAATGAAAGAAAGTAAAACAAGAAAAAAAAGGAAGAACGAATGAAACAAAGAAAAAAAAAAGAAGAAAAAGAAGGAAGAAAGAATGAAAGAAAGAAAAAACAAGAAGAAAAAGAAGGAAGAAAGAACCAAAGAAAGAAAAACAAGAAGAAAAAGAAGGAAGAAAGAATGAATGAAAGAAAGAAAGAAAGAGAAGGAAGAAAGAATGAAAGAAAGAAAAAAACAAGAAGAAAAAGAAGGAAGAAAGAATGAAAGAAAGAAAAACAAGAAGAAAAAGAAGGAAGAAAGAACCAAAGAAAGAAAAACAAGAAGAAAAATAAGGAAGAAAGAATGAAAGAAAGAAAACAAGAAGAAAAAAAGGAAGAAAGAATGAAAGAAAGA
Organism: Penaeus japonicus; assembly: GCA_017312705.2. Taxonomy (NCBI): domain Eukaryota; kingdom Metazoa; phylum Arthropoda; class Malacostraca; order Decapoda; family Penaeidae; genus Penaeus; species Penaeus japonicus. The sequence continues at coordinate 35,478 of BOPN01000247.1, forward strand.
AAAGAGAAAAAGAAAAAAAAGGAAGAAAGAACCAAAGAAAGAAAAACAAGAAAAAAGAAGGAAGAAAGAATGAAAGAAGAAAAAAAGGAAGAAAGAATGAAAGAAAGAAAGAAAGAGAAGGCGAAGAGGAACATCAGAATTACATTCCTCCGACGATTGCGTAATGGAATCACCGGCCACCATTTCAAACATCCTATCTCTTCAGAAATGGCCAAATTCTGACTCAAAGTTTGGTCATTCCGTATGAGACATTTCCCAAGAAAATAGGCCACAGTTTACATAATTTTGGCGGCGTAATATGTAAAACAACGTCAAACATTTTTTTTTCCATTTTTTTCCCGCGCTGTAGACGCATTAATAGCGGCACACGGTGAGAATAACGCATCTGTGGAAGATATTTCATTATGGGTAATATTGATGTGCTTTTTTTAACTATCAATTGGTGTCTCTTAATTAGGACTTTGATTAATTAATCTATCGGATAATTCTTTGGTGTGAATCAGTCGTCCGGTTAGACAATGAATAATGCTTATTATTTACAGTATGTGTTATTCGTACAGTTAAAAGTAAATCTTTCGTCCTGTGAATAATCATCAATTACTGTAAAGGATAAAAAGGTTATATACTATCTTATGCATTACACACACACACATACACACACACACACGCACACACACACACACACACACACACACACACACACACACACACACACACATACACACACACACACAAACACACACACACACAAACACACACACACACACACAAACACACACACACACACAAACACACACACACACATATTCAAACAACCACATGATAATTCCTACATTACCTCCAATCTACCTACACCTATTTATCTATACATCTCTCTCTCTCTCTCTCTCTCTCTCTCTCTCTCTCTCTCTCTCTCTCTCGCTCTCTCTCTCTCTCTCTCTCTCTCTCTCTCTATAATATATATATATATATATATATATATATATATATATATATATATATATATATATATATATATATATATATATATTTATGTTTGTGATAAGCACAGCAAAGTCATCCAACAAAGCGAAACACTTGAAGTCCGCCTCCTAAGCCACTCTCAGAGAGGGACTGAGAGCCAAGGATCATACCAAGTTTACGATCGCATATAAACAGATGAAACCAAGCCAGCTGCTCTATCCTAAACTCTGCATGACGACATATCCAACATTTGCTAAG
>BOPN01000247.1:40164-42664 GCA_017312705.2 Penaeus japonicus
CTTTGTATATTTGTATATGTATAAACCAACATGGCATTCCGGATTTTATTACAGATGTTAAAGAAAGGCTTTTCGTCAACTGAGCCACTGCCCCTCGGAAGGTCTTAGCATGTCTGTGCCTACATATTATATCAAATTAGAATAAATTAAGGCTCTAAGGTACACATAAGCCTAATTCCCACTAAAAACGAAGAAACAGACTGTTGGTTCAGAACATAATGATAAATGGGCAGAGTGATGCACAGATGGCAAAATCCTTTTCCTTATCTATGTAGCTATCACTTGTTATCATTATTATTGCTAATGATTATCATTAACACTACTACAATCATATTGATGATATTGATACTGATACTACTACTACCATCATCATCATTATAAGTTATTACCATTTATACTACTGGCATTACTATTACTGATATCATCACAATTATGATGATAATGATGAAGAATAACTGAACGTGAATTGACGCCAACGCACCGATGCCGAGCGTGGTGGTCTCATAAGCGGGGGTGACGGTCTGGTCATCGAGCCTCGGGGGGAGAGTGCCAGCCTCCAGGTAGCAGATCACGGACTCCAGGTTCATGCGGACGTTGTGGCTCCTGGTGGTGTTGTGCAGGCGGAACATCCAACTCAGGCGGGTGTCACAGCGGAAGTTGTTGCCTGTGGAAGAGGAGACTTGGCTTTAGATAAACGAATGGAAGGACTGTTGTGTAGGCCTACTTAAATATTTAATTGATGAATAAGTATTCAATTTACTTTTTTTTTTCTTTTTTTTTTTTTTTTTGGGGGGGGGGGTCTGCAGGATAAGGTTTTGAGCTTTTATGAACAAGGCATCTGAAAGAGAGGGATTAGCACAACTTATTACCTTTGGCGAAATTATCATAATGGTCGGATGGCATACTGTAATAAACAGCGCATACTAATGCAGCAAAACGCCAGAGGAATTGACCACCCTCGCCCTTAATTGCATGAACAAAAAAAATCCCAACATTCTCGCACGGGGACAAGTGCACGAATTCAATAAACGAGAGAAAAGAGATGGTCGAGAGAAGTTGGCCAATTTGGTTCTGGACTCGGCGGCCGCGCGGATTCAAAATAAACGGGGGCGGAAACCGGGCCACACGCACCGTTACAGCCGCAGCCGCCGCCATCCCCTGTAATAATTTCCTATAATCTGGCCATGAACTATACCCCGGGTGTAAGACCGCAGAATAAACCTCGGGTAATATAAACAGTAACAACAGGGTACAAGATCGAGAAGAAAACGGAAGATGGCTGCGCACGCGAGGCCATTTTCCTAACCTGATCCTGACTCTCGCATACGTGCAATTTCTGCAACTTTCCCCCTACCAATATCCGAATTTATTAATCAATTAACTAAATCAGACAGGTAAACATGGTATTAAGCATAATGAAGGAAAACGAAGGCACTACTTTGCATATTTTAAAAGCAAAGCCAATTTTAACAGATTAAAAGTGCATCTTTGCTTTTAATATGTAAATAAATGCATGAATGTACATAGTTTCTCTGTTGTCGGTTTTACCTGACATTATCCTTTATTTTCATTCTTTATCTATGTACCCTTCTGTAGGGTTTAATATTTTGAAGATCAGACATATCTATCTATTTTTTTTAAATAAAGAGGCTATATACAATAGCATCAACACGAATAAGCATTTTTATTTCTGATATTTACAATCAAATATTCAATCACAATTTGATACAATTTTTTTCGGGAGAAAAAAAAGGATAAGCTAAAACTTGTATTATAGTTAAGAGAGAAATATAGCAAGCATTGATAAAACAACGAGCCTCAAGGTTTCTCGATGATAATTTTCTCCATGACATTACCACCTAAGAAATCTTAAGGGTTACAATCCAATGTAACTATGCAAATTACGTGTCTGATACCACAACACTTAACGAACACAATACTGAAATCGTCATCGTCAGGTATATCACCATGGTGCATATATTTGGCATCGTCCATATGCATCGGTTTAACCAACATCACACGCACACACTTGTAATTCAATATGATTATCATTTTCATGAAATGGACCCGCCACAGAAAACACCAGCAACCGCCACGCTACATTGACAAACCTCATCATTTATCTACACATATACCTCCACAAACATACAAATAAACACCACTGTCAAGTATTATAACTTGTCTATATACACACACACAAGACCACTTCATACATACACACAAACACACACACACACACACACACACACACTCACTCACTCAAACACACACACACACACTCACACACTCTCACTCACTCACACTCACACACACTGCACCCCCCCCCTCCCCCTTCACGCACGGAAGTACCCCCGCAGCCACATTCCACACGACTACTCATGACTACCATCTCCATCAGACATTTTCCCTCAGCATTTCCCTCCAATTTCTCCCCTCGGCTTCCCGGTCTCCCTCATTATCAATTAGGCGGTTTTCCTAGCCCTCGTCGCCCATTACCTTC
>BOPN01000247.1:62664-85164 GCA_017312705.2 Penaeus japonicus
AGGAGGAGCAGGAGAGGAGGAGGAGGAGGAGGATGAAAGAAGCCAAGAATCTATGGTCAGGTCCAAGACAGATGAAGGATTTACGAAAAAAACACGTTGTAAATATAAAAAGACTGACGCGTATCCCCCTATTTTGATCCTATGCAACAATTCGCAACACACTCAAATATCGCAACTTACAATCGCCATTGCAAGCAATAACACCGGGAATAACCCTAGTGAAGACGCACGCCGGCTATTAATTCAGATCATACACACACCGCTAAACTATTCATTACACCGGCAGCAGAAGCGCGATGTTGCACAGTGATCGTTTTCATTTATATGCAATATGTTGCATATCTTCTCGGAGGAAAACCGAAAGGTAACTGATGCCTTATACTTTATTTATTTTCTTGCATGCTGTGTCGCTCTTCCCGAAGGAGGGGAGGGGGGGGGTTCTGCTGTTGTGCAAGATGTGCAAGATGCATGTTTAAAGGGGATGCAATTACTTCGGGAAATGATAAGTGTTATAATTAGATAAAGCGGATATTCATTTTCCTAGTTACTGCCATGAGTCTAATTACACACCAAGATTCACATCATATTGCACACCATATCAAACACATAAATCAATACTCAATGAGACAAAAATTATAAAAAATAAAATACCAAATCGAGTCACATTGCTAAAAATAAGATGCTTGTGAGCGCCCGTTAACATCACTTGGCGGCGAGCGAAAAGGTTACACTAACACGGTGGTGTCTGACAGCCTCATCCTGTCATCACAAATCTGTCAAGAGTCACCACATCATGTGAGATAATGCCTCCGTGCCTCGTGGGGGGGTGGGGGTGGGGGGATGGGGGGAAGGAGGAGAGACGGAGAGGCGGGAGGGGGTAGTGACAGTGCAATGAGTTAGGTTTGGCGTATGAGCGTGCGCGCACGCACACACACACACACACACACACACACACACACACACACACATATATATACATATATATATATATATATATATATATATATATATATATATATATATATATATATATATATATATATATATATATATATATATATATATATATATATATATATATATATATATATATATATATATATACATATTTTTTTATCATTGGCTAAAGTTTGAAAGATTAGCTTGGCGTTGATGGTTATTGCCTTTGGCTCGTGCAAATGCCATTTCCGATTATTGCATTGAAAATCAGATACACAGACAAGAAGGGCGGAGGAAGAAGTTAATGAAGTTCTTAATACAACTTCTAAGAAAATAATGATCCGTATAATCACACACACAGGAGACGGAGCAGTCGAACATGAAAAAAAAGAGTAAACAGAAAAAAAGAAAAAAAAGAAAAAAGAAAAAAAGAGTACATGATTACGAAAAGGAATAATGTTCGTTAATACTTCCGCCCCCTATTTCATTTGCGGCGACTCCCCTCCCCCTCCCCCCTCCCCCTCCCCCCTCCCCGGCCAAAACTAGTTACGGTGGCCTTTCCCCTCATTCCCTCATTTTTTTCCCGCGAGGGGGAGCCGAAATTCGAATTAATTTTGCGCAGGGGGGAAGCTAAGATCTTGATACCGCAATGACGATTGGTTTTGCCATAAATAACACCATTTTAATTTCGCTGATGAACGGGAGGGGGTGCAATGCCTGCCGCTTGGATGGAGAGGTTGCAACGAAGGAGTGCACGTGCATGATTTCCGAATGGACCAAGTTACAAAAAGTACAAGAACGAAGTGAACTTCTGAATCGATTCGCTTCTTTCGCGTGATCGTCACTTATCTGTAATTAGATCCAAGTTATCTCTTGTGTCAATAACGGATTGGATTATAAATTTGATGCCAGATTCAAGCCAACAATGGCTTTCGTTGATATCCTATTTGATCGAAATCTTCAATTCATCCACACCAGATTTGACTGGAGTCCTACAATCTCTATATATCAATAATCATCTTTATTTTAGTCACCCCGACGTACTCAGCGGCAGATGGAACAAAACTTAATATTTTCTATTTTGTATATCAAGGAAAGGTCACTATCATTTGCTAGGATTACGTGAACCCACTGATTAAATCAGCTATAATTTAGAGAGAAATTTATACGATGGTATAAGAGAAAAAAATAAAAATAATCATATAATAGATGACTAAGAAATAACAAGATTTGGGAACTAATCACAGATCCGATTAAGTTTTCGTGAAATAGATTCGTGAAATCTCTCTCTCTCTCACTCTCTCTCGCTCTCTCTCTCTCTCTCTCTCTCTCTCTCTCTCTCCGCTCTTCGTCCGTCATCAGATAAGGTCCAACGTGAATTTCTCTCGCTCGTCTCTACCGACAGACAGTTAAGCAGATGGAGCATGTGCATCCTTCTCCTCCTCTTCTTCCTCCTTTTTCTACTTCTCCCTCTCCTCCTTCTTCTTCTTCGTCTCCTTCTCCTCCTCCCCTTCCCCCTCCTCTCTTTCCTTCTTCTTAGTCTTCTTCTTCTCCTTCTTCTTCTTCTTCTTCTTCTTCTTCTTTTCCTCCTCCTCCTCCCCCTCCCCCCCCCTCCCTTTCCTTCTACTACTTCTACTTCTTCTTCTTCTCCTCCGTTCAACCTAGGGGCGCTGTTCCCTTCGGATATCGCTTGGTCGCCAACCCCATCACATTCCAACCACGTGAGATGTCGCCCTCATGTGTTCTTCCACACTCATGTCTACGAGTCTGTTCTCCAAATGGTAAATTATAGCTCAGTGTCAGTCTCCAGCTCGAAGACTGAGCATCAGATTACATTAATCACTGTAATGTACAGGGTTAGCGTGACTAATATGTTCGTTATTTGATTTCACTGTTTTTTATCCGTATTTCTGAATATGCACTTGCGTAAGGGATGACTATATCAGCTTCTGGCCGTAATGCAAAACCGAAAGCGCATTTTACCTCCTGTTGCATCGCAGGATTAAAATCTCTGTTTAGAAAGAAAGAACAACTGTGAAAAAAAGAAAAAAAAAATGAAAATTTATACTAATGTTAGTATGATAACCACAGTAATGTGATGGTGGCAAGGGATATCATATCACAATTAATAATAATAATCGTAATAACAGTGACGGCATTCGTAAAAAAAACAAAAAACGATGAAGCTAACAATACCAACATGAAGAAAAACAAAATCAACAACAATCATAACACAAACATAAAAAACGTTAAGTGTTGCCGTTAAAAAAAAAGAAAAAAAAAACACCAATGACGTAGCACCATCATTGTTAAGAATGACACGAAAAATCTGCTACTGGTGTTGAAATTCTGTTGCACGCTTTAAGATCTGTCTCCATGCAACATACTGGTATTCAAAATCATCCCCCTACCACCCTCCCCCCCCTAAAAAAAGAAAAAGAAAAAGAAACTTGGAATTTGTGATTTAGCTGATATTTCGGAAGGTTTAGATAAAGTAAAATGAATTGCGTGAAATTAAAAGCAGAGTGGAAGAACGAGCACAGCTGTTCTGATGCAAAGGAATGTAAAGGATAGTCCGAAAGGTTGACTTATTCGTGTCTTTAATCTCTGGTCATTCTCTTAGTTTGGCCACTTTCTTGTTTTTTATGTATATGTGATGAATGTGTAAAAGCATCAGTTTAGTCATTTGTATATAAATTCATATCACATGGTTTCTATTTACACTAGAGTGCAACTATATATTCATATGCATGTGTACGTGTGCGTACGTGTATGTACGTGTGCATGTGCGTGTGCATGTGAGCGTGAACGAGCATAAACGACTGTCCTTGTGTCTCCCCTCACGTGTGTCCCATCAAACACCACTTCCACCACACAGTTCGAGAGGAGGAGGGGAGAGGGTGGGAGGCGGGGAGAGGGGGGGAGGCGGGGAGGGGGGAGGGAAGGGGGCTCTTCTCTCGCGTCTGCCAAACTCATATAAAACACTAGTAAGTGGATTTATACTATTGCTAATGCCGAAAGTTCGAGTTTCGTGCATCGATACTGCCAGCTTTCAAAAATCGTATTTTTTACACCTCTATTTCTCTCTTTGGTTATAGGTAGTGTTTTCTTTGGCTGTAATCAAAGGGTTATCTACAATTAGATATACAAATTGGCTTGAATGAAAAATAAAACAACAACAACATTAAAGAGCAAAGATAATCAGACATGACATAGTCCTATCATTTCATAAACAGTGTTATCATCGGCCATGAAGATTAACTCAATTCTAAACACACCAGATAAACAAATATAGAGAGGTGCTGAGATCATCAGTTCAAAGACCAGAGAATTCAACAAACGCACCAAAAAGCGTAGATAAACGAACTTTCCGTACGAGAGACGCCACAGAAACAATAGCGCGATGATATTCTCTCTTTTTTCTTCACGAGGTCTCGCCATGGCATTGTCCCGACATGCCATGCACTGCCTCGCCCACAAACGTTCCGCCTGGCAGTCACAATATAAAACGTGTCGAAGTAATGCAATGTGTGTGAGAACGAGGTGTTAAGAGGGACAGATGAGGGGAGCGCTGAGAGTGCAGTAACTGAGGAACATAATGAGCTGCAGTTGTAGGGGATTTGAGCGAAGGGCGAGTGCACGTGGTGGCATCACGGGGACACGGAAAGGGAAGGGGATCCGTCGCTGCGAAGGGGAACTTAGGCAGGGGGAGACGGCGGAGAAAGAGCGAACGGTGGGGGAGGGAGGGGGTGAGCGGCCGAAGGGAGGGAGAAATGAGGAGAGACAGAGAGAGAGAGAGAGAGACAGAGAGAGAGAGGTAAGTCGGTATTGAGGGGTTGGCATAGGATGGAAAACAGTGGTATACAGCGAAAAGGGTTGAAAAGAAAGAGTATAAGGGTTGGACAGGAAGGAAAAGAACAGAGGCCAGGATAGCACACACTGCTAACCCCCCGGAGAGGAAGGGTTAGTTCGGCCATTTACAGGGGAAAAAATCCACTTCCATACCATCACCGAGATTGGATGCTGAGCGGGGAGAGAAGAGCAACAATATGATGAACATTTCTAGGTTTACATTCTCCAAGGGAGCGCATGGTGATGCTGCATCAGCAACACCGCGTCTGTTGCATGCTGTACTTTTATGCGCGCTTGGATGAAAAAAAGGAAGTTCAAACGTGGAAACTTTTGTTGTGTTTTGAATATCTATTGTATTGGAATCTCAAAGGGATCTCAGATGATACAGCTTTCAGGACGTGAGTGATGAAAGTCAGAAGGAATAAAGGAGAAAACCTTGTAGAAGATTCTTTTTTCTCGGACAGTGACCATTACCCACCCACCCACCTCTCTAGCTACCCCTACCCACACCCATCCACCCACCCACCAATCTGTCTTTCTTTTCCACCTTTTGCTTTCTATCTTTTTTTTCTTTCTTATTTTTTTTCTCTTTTCTTCTCTTATTCGATTCCCCTTTTCCTTCTTCGTGCTTTTGCTCGTTTTTTTCTTCTTCATTCTTCTTCTCGCCTCGCCTTCCCTCGCTTTATTCCCTTCTTCCCCTATCATCCTTCCTACTTCCCTTTGCTTCTTCCTATCCTCTCCCTTCCTTTCCCCGTCTTTATTAGTACCTCCCCCTTGCCCTCCCTTCTACCTGTCTTTCCTTTCCTCTACCTCCCCTCCCTTCCCTTTTCCCAAATTCTCCCTCCTTTCCCCTCCCTACCAGCAGCTCTCCCTTCCCTTCCTTCCGCTCCCTCTTCTTCCTTCTTTTCTAAATCCCCCTCTCCTTTCTCCTCCTTGCCAGTCCCTCCTCTTTCCCTTCCCTTCTACCCCTCCCCTCCCTCCTTCCTCTCCTCTCCCAATTCCCTTTCCTTTTCCGTGCTACCCCCTCCCTCCCTTCCCTCCTTTCCCTCTAATTCCCCCTCCCTCCCTTCTTCCCGCCTGCCTGCCTGTCTGCCTGCCTGCCTGCCTGCTTCGTCCATGTACCCAGTATTATCATAAGAGCAGGATGGCAGCAGGCGACGTCACAACAGCGCCTTCAGGATGTTTACCTAGCACACCTCACGCACGAGACCTTTTATGCATACTCATGGTTGCCGCCATCTGCCCTACGCCCTTATTCTCACCGTGTGTGTCCTGCCTCTACCTTTTACCTTCACCGTGTGTGTCCTGCCTCTACCTTTTACCTTCACCGTGTGTCCTTACGTTGCTCGTTCGTTGTTTCGTTTTGTCTTGTTTTTAGTTTCTTTTGATGTGTGATCTTGTTGTGGTATGTCCTTTACACGAGTCGTTTTGGCGTGGAGTTTAAACTTTGGGGTTTAGTTGAATTGTCTCTTGTACGCGTTTTCTGTTCCACTTCTTGTTGAATTCCTTGTCTTTTTATTTTTTTTTTTCGTGATTTTTATCGATCCTTTTGTCTCTCCCCTGTTTATATATCTCTTTCTATTTTTTCCATACATTAAAGTTTCAGCCTTTATTACGTATTTCAGCTTAGTGCGTATTCTGGCTAACCTGTACTTCACATACAAGTTTACGATCTTCGCTAATTTGATAATCCTATTCCTATTCATTAACATCAGCTGTTCACTAGTTTAGCGTCCATTCACAGCTGTTGTTCTTATGATGCAATCTCCCGACGCGACCATCTCTATCCTTTGGCCGGACACTCGGACCGTCCAGCTTATCTTGTCACAAAAGTCAATAAACTTTTTTAGAGAAAGGGTGGGATCAGATAAAAGTGTGTTGCGAAGTAAGTACTGGATGAATGATAACAGCTATGCATATTGTTACTGGCAAGTGAATGACTATTCACCAACAAGAAAAGGGTAATCATTTTGTCATCCTCACAACGAGTGACTATTACGATCATAGACACACGAAAAAATAGATATAACACTCTTATCTCCTCATTCCTTTGCACGTTGAGTATCTCTTGTCTAACTGACAATATACAACACGGCCCACATGACCAATGACAACATACAACACGCCCCACATGACCAATGACAACATACAACACGCCCCACATGACCAATGACAACATACAACACGCTCCACATGACCAATGACAACATACAACACGCCCCACATGACCAGTGACAAGTGGTGCATGGCGGCCATGATGGATCGCCTGGCAATGCGCGCGGGTGGGCCATGATCACTTACCCTCACGCATGATCTATGGGACTCCTTGTTCGTTAACAAGAAAAAAGGCTAAGAATAAAAGAACCAGAAGAAAAAAAACAAAGAAAAAACACCAAAAGCGAGAGACAGAGAGATACAGGAGAGATAAAGGGCACCAGGCGGTGGAGAAGGGAATATCTGAGCAAACATTTTCCCTGAAAGAACCTTTTCATTCCCAGATTAAGGACAATATCAAGGAGCTTTTAGACATAGTGTTGGTCCTTTTATCAATCACATTCCCGTAGCACAGAACAGGAAACTCTGACGTCAATAAATCAATCCCATGCCACACCAGGCAACCGTGGGAGGTCGTGTTGGCACTGTAAAAGAGGCCGTTTGCTTGCTGAGGCTATTTGCTTGCTACCTTCTTTTAGTCTTTTCGCCTTTCTTATTTTGTCGTGTTTATTACTACGAAAGAGGCTGTTTGCTTGTTAAGGTTGTTTGCTCGCTGTCTTCTTTCCTTTTCTCTTGCTTTCTCGTGTTTATTATTGCAAAAGAGGATAATTGCTTGCGATGGCTGTTTGTTTGGTGTCTTCTTCCCCCTTCTCCCTTTTTTGTTTTTTTCGTGTTTATTATGATTATTCTTTAAATATTTGTAAATTGCGGCCGTCAGAGAAGGAAAGAGCCACACACACACACACACACACACACACACACACACACACACACACACACACACACACACACACACACACACACACACACACACACACACACACACACATATCTAAACAAACACACACATACATACAAACAACCACCTCTTCCCCCCCTCCCCCACACACACAAGGACAAGCTAAGCACTCAAAGTACAAAGCAGGAAGACCCAATGAGCTTGATGAGTCTGACTGAAGAGAAGTGTGGGTTGCAACGCTGATGGCAGGTACAGGCACTGCAGGAGGGAGGAGGGAGGGTGGGGGGGTGGGGGTCCAAGGAGAGGGGGGGAGGGAGCCTGATGGGGAGCAGGGGGTGTTAGTTGAGGATAGAAAGGGGGGGGGGTGAAGAGGGTAGGGGTTGTTAGTTGAAGGGGTGTCTGTAAGTGGGTGTTTGCTGAAGATGGGGGTTGTCTGTCGGTGGGTAGGTTTATGTAAGTGGATAGGAAGTTTATGTAAGTGGATTGTTGCAGTTGGTGGATATCTGTAGGTGGGCAGTGGGTCTTTGCTGAAGGTGGCGGATATCTGATGGGCAGGGTGTGTGTACAGAAGGCAGGCACAGAGGCTGATGGTTATTATCCTAATAGTGGTGGTGATGACGACTACGCTGTGGTGATTCCGAGGCTCAGAAACTAGAGGAGACCCGTGGGCGTGAGACTGCCTATTCTCGGAGAAAATGGACCTCCTTATCAGAGACAATGACGATGACCCGAGAAAAGAAGAAGACGAAAAAAGAGAAAAAACAACAACAATAACAAAACAAAAAAAGCATCCTAGACTGATAGGACAAGCCGAGGTGTCTGTCTCTAAAGGCAAGACAAAGTGGAGGCGATGGCATCAATGTCAGATTTGGCCTGTGATGGACCCTGACATTTCCCAAACTCAACTGGGCGATAAGACCTCAACTACAATTAAGTTCCCGCTATGGTGTTTTGGCTCGGCTAAAATGACCGAGGCACGTCATTTTTCCCTATTCTACCTCTTTTACTACTAATATTACTATTTCTCTTCTTCTGTTCCCTCTCCTCTATTCTTCTCATCCACCTCCTCCTCCTCTCCTCCTCCTCCTTCTTTCATCTTCTTATCCTTTTCTTCTTCCAGCTCTTCCACCTCCCCTCACTTTTCCTTACTATCCTCCCTCTTCTTCTACTACCTTCTCTTGCTCCTCCCCTTCTTACATCTTCATATTCTTCTTCTCCATCCACCTCTTCCTTCCGTCCTATTTCTCTCCTCCATCTCCTTCTCCTAAGCCTCTTTCACCTTCCTTCCTTTTCCTTCTCCTTCAGGTAGTCTTATCGCACATCCCAAGTAGGGCCAGCGAGACGGGGATTCGCATCTGCTGGGTTGTCACTTCTTGTTACTTCGCATTTTTGTATTTTTCTTTTAATCAAATGTCGCTTTTTCTTGTTAATTAAGTGATCGCATGTTTGTCTTTTCTTCTTATTCTAGTTTTTTTCCCCATCATTATCATGACCTACATTTCTATCATCACCATTACCATTATCCTCACCAACATCATCATGATCATCATCGCCATCATGTTGCTGGTGCGGCCGCCGGTGAGAGATGGCGGCAGTGACAGCGGGTGACCGAGAGTAAGTAGGAAACGTCCTGGTGACCGATACAAGCCGCCGTGACTCGTCGGGCTGACAAATTGGGCTGAGGGAGAAACGGCGAAACTGATGATGGAGGAAATATGGTCATGTTCATAATAATGTTGGAAGGAGGATAGATTCTGATGATAAAAGGGGCCTTGGGGATTGTCCTTTACTGCGTGATGGTGGAACAATGTGCGTGTCAGAGGATTCTTTTCGCGAAGGAGCTGGTGTTCGCATGTATGTGTTATTCCTCGTACTTTCTCTCTCTTTTTTCTCTCTTTTTCTCTGTCTCTGTCTCTGTTTCTTTCGCTCTCTCTCTCTGTATATATGTGTATATGTGTGTGTGTGTGTGTGTGTGTGTGTGTGTGTGTGTGTGTGTGTGTGTGTGTGTGTGTGTGTGTGTGTGTGTGTGTGTGTATGTGTGTGTGTGTGTGTACATGTACGAGTATTTGCTTTAATGTGGGCATTTATATATGTACAAGATCATGTAAAATACACTTAATCACAAATATTTCGCAAATAAGATAAACACAAGCACTCAATTCCAAAGACACCTCTCCCCCCAATAACCATGTCCGGCAAAGGCAAGAGTTCGCGCGGGGCCTCCACCCCCCCCCCCCTCCCCCAAGCCCAACGTCCTGCAGCCCCGAGCACCGCCGCTGCCGCCCCGCTCGCCTTTGAATGCGTAATGAGAACACGCGCTACGCTCATCGGCGACTCGAAATACATTCCGTCGTTCGCTCTTTTCCCTTTTCATTTATTTTTCACTTCTTATTCATCTGCGGCGCGTGATTCCCTCGCCGCGAGGACGTGAGCTTCGATCAAACATTCAGCTGGCACTCCATAAAAGCCTGGACGCTCCTGCACAGATATCAACGGCGCAATTGCACTCGAGTGTCCGGGTTGAATCACAGCTAATTGCACACATCTATTGAGATTACGGGAATGCTAATTACACTAATTACCAGCTAGGGCGTGATAGCCACTCATTTAGATGATTGTTCATGAGGTAAAAATGCGATAGAAAGGAAGAAAAGACAATGTCTCTTTTACAACTATCACGAATAGTCGGTCGAGGGGCTGTTAGACATTTTGGTTTATATATTGCAGTCTCACCGGATTGGGTTGTAGCGGTTGTGATGACTGTATTTTGCATCGGTTGGAGTGGCCCCGACCGGCGTCAATATAGGCAGATTTTACAAGGTTTGCAACGAATAACTCTAACGGACGTATCGGCAATGACAATCGACAGTAAACTACCGACCAATTCCACTCCCGCACCGAGACAGCGGCGAGCGCGATGAAAAACAATGAGTCCGAAACAAGAGGAAAGAAAGAAAGAAAAAAAAACAGTGGTCGAAAGAGAGAGGAAAAAAAGCCCGCCATAATTCTAGCGGCGTCGAGGCCATATTTACAAGCAACCGGTGAGCGGTCGCCACAATCACGCATTGTTACGACAATTTTTTTTTCTGTTTTGGGTTTTGTTTCGCCCGAAAGCGACGTAACGAAAAAATATAAAAGAAAAAAAGGGGGAAAATGAAGGAATAAAAAAACGCCCTTCGGAAAACGTAATCACGGAGGGAGGCTAGGCCGGCGGGCGCGGGCGCATTTCCCCCGGGGCGACGGCGACGGCGGCAGCGGCGGCATCGGCGGCGGCGGCAGCGCTCTCGTAAAATTACCGGTGAGCCCATGAGCGATTAGGGAGCCGGCACCGCTGTCAGATACGCGCCATAACGCGGATTTATCGACGCGCCGCCGCAAGAAAATGCATTCGGTCGCGATCCAAATGATCATTTATGGCGTCAGAAGGGTACGGTGGTCTCCCTCCTCCCTCCCCTCCCCTTTACCCCACCCTTCCCCCCTTCATCTTCATCCCCTCCCCCCCTCTTCGGACTCTGTGGTAGGGAGATAGGGGGTACTGGATGGGGGTGGGGTATGGGTGCCCGGTGACTGGGTGGAGTGGGGGGGGGGGGGAGGGGAAGGTGTTTGTCATTTCACAGCCAGAGGTACCACGTATATGCGCCGTGGTGTATGCGCATACATACATACATGCACACAAACGTATGCATACACGAACTTTATATATATATATATATATATATATATATATATATATATATATATATATGTATATATACATTATATATCATACATATATATCTATAGTTTTATACTCTCGCGTGTATCTGTGTGTGTGTGTGTGTGTGTGTGTGTGTGTGTGTGTGTGTGTTTGTATGTGTGTGTATGTGTGTGCGAGAAAAAAGAGAGAGAAGAGACAGAGGAGAGAGAGAAGAAAGAGAAGAGAGAGAAAAGAGATAAGAGTGAGAAAATAAGACAGAAGAGCAAGAAAATAATAGCGAGAGACGCAACATATGCAAACAGAACCTACTAAAACAGAGAGAGAAGAAAAAAGACAGAAATAACTCCCAGAAGGAACAAAGCCCCCCCCCCCCCCAACATCCCCCAGTAAGATGAGCCTTCCATCACGGCGCCACAGAAGCCCCCCCCCCCCCCCCGCATCAGCCAGAGAAGCGCCCCCGGGTTCATTTTTGTAAATAATCCCCATTGGAAGCGGCTCCTTAATAAATTTCCCTCCGGCGTCCATAAATCTCTTCCTTTTTTTTTATTAGCATTCCTCTTCCCTTCTCCGGCCGTCCTTTATTCTCGCAATGCCAGGAGGTCATGAACTCGTGCCTGACCCCGTTATGCGAGGACCCGAATTCCTTATCTCGTTATGAATGGCTAATCGACATGCGCGATAGGGTGACGCGCATCTCGTCCTTCATCTCTCTCTTTTTCTCTTTCTATTTCTCTCTCTCTCTCTCTTTCCTTCTTTATCTCACTCTATCTCTCTCTCTCTCTTGTTCTCTCGTCTTTTCTCTCTCTCTTTCCCTCGTTCTCTCGTTTTCTCTCTCTATCTCACTCTTCCCTCGTTCTCTTTCTCTTTCTCTCTCTCTCTCTCACTCTCACTCTCACTCTCACTCTCACTCTCACTCTCCCTCTCTCTCTCACCTCAAGATATTATCCGAGACTCCGATATCATTTCCCTCAAAAGGCCGAAGAAGAAAAAAAAAAAAAAAAAACATAATTTATTAGAAGGAGAAACGTAAGATGTGATACACACAGGGAACCGAAACCTCTTTTCCTTGGCAATACGAACCCTTTTCCTTGGCAATCGGAACCCTTTTCCTTGGCAGAGCCTCTTAGGTTACGGGTTGATAACGGAAGGGGGAGAAGTGGTCCGCAGATCTTTTCCCTTTTTTTCCTTTAGATTTTTTTTTTTTATTCCTTTTTGGGTTATGTGAAAACTGGAAGTGTTCCTTTATCAATCGAGACAATTATAGTTAGATGGTTAATCCTATTCCATTTAAAGTAACTATAGCAGCGACACACACACACACACACACACACACACACACACACACACACACACACACACACACACACACACACATATATATATATATATATATATATATATATATATATATATATATATATATATATATATATACACACATACATACATACATACAAGAGTGAGTGGTTGAGTGAGTGAGTGAGTGAGTGAGTGAGTGCATATCATTTCCCCACCATTCATTAGATTAGATCAACGAATAAATCCCAGCATGCAAATTCCGAATGCATCAGTGCCAATCTCTCAAGATTTCGCCCTCCTTTACGGGTGACAATGCAACACCTCGCACGCCGAACACTCAACACCTATGTCCCTCTCGCTCGCTCGTAACGAACTATCGCTCCATCCTGTCCATTTCTGTCTGCCCTTGTTTGTTTGTTTCCCGGTCGTATCAGGAACCATTAAGACACCCCCCCTCAAAAAAAAGGAAAAAAAAAAAAAAAAAAAAAAAAAAAAAAAAAAAAAAAAAAGAGGACCCCCTGATGAGCGATTGGCGTAGCTTCCGCGAAGAGTGCCGCGCGACCGACCACCCGGCATCGGTGCCATAAAATTATAAGCACTGGCCCCAATAGCCCACTGTCATAACAGAGCATAATATGGCATCAGCAACATTACCATAAATATTGGACATTTGCATACTGCCGATTCAAAACAAGCTAAATCTTTGGGAAACATGGAAAATACTCGCCAAAATCAAATGAAAATCCCAACGAAATCCCTCGGTGGTAACTGCTGGCTGCTAAGGGGGAGGGGAGGGGGGGAAGGGGATGGGATCGGCGAAGGGGAGGGGATAGAGGAGTGGAAGGGGGGTAGGGGGTTGGTGTGGGGATGAATTTACCATAAAAGTAAAAGCCTGTCTCTCGGGGCTTGCCAACGTAGGCCAGTCACCGGGCTAACGTTTGGCATTGCATGGCAAACTACCCCTTTTTTTCCCTAAATATATTCATCGTGTATTGCATGCATGACCTCTATCTCCCTTTCTCTCCCTCTCCCTCTTCCTTTTTCTCCCTCTTACTTTCTCTTACTCTTCTATTTCTCTTTCTCTCTCCTCCTTTCTCTTTATCTCTCCCTCTTTCTCTTTCTCTCTCCCTCTTCCTCTTACTCTCTCCCTCTTCCTCTTACTCTCTCCCTCTTTCTCTTACTCTCGTCCTCTTTCTATTTCTCTCTCCCTCTTTCTCTTACTCTCTCCCTCTTTCTATTTCTCTTAGTCTCTTCCTCTTTCTATTTCTCTTAGTCTCTCCCTCTTTCTATTTCTCTTAGTCTCTTCCTCTTTCTATTTCTCTTACTCTCTCTCTCTTTCTATTTCTCTTAGTCTCTTCCTCTTTCTATTTCTCTTAGTCTCTTCCTCTTTCTATTTCTCTTAGTCTCTTCCTCTTTCTATTTCTCTTAGTCTCTTCCTCTTTCTATTTTAGTCTCTCCCTCTTTTCTATTTCTCTTAGTCTCTCCCTTTCTATTTCTCTTAGTCTCTTCCTTTTCTATTTCTCTTAGTCTTCTCCTCTTTCTATTTCCTTTAGTCTCTCCCTCTTTCTATTTCTCTTAGTCTCTTCCTCTTTCTATTTCTCTTACTCTCTCCCTCTTTCTATTTCTCTTAGTCTCTTCCTCTTTCTATTTCTCTTACTCTCTCCCTCTTTCTATTTCTCTTAGTCTCTTCCTCTTTCTATTTCTCTTAGTCTCTCCCTCTTTCTATTTCTCTTACTCTCTCCCTCTTTCTATTTCTCTTAGTCTCTTCCTCTTTCTATTTCTCTTAGTCTCTCCCTCTTTCTATTTCTCTTAGTCTCTTCCTCTTTCTATTTCTCTTAGTCTCTCCCTCTTTCTATTTCTCTTAGTCTCTTCCTCTTTCTATTTCTCTTAGTCTCTTCCTCTTCTATTTAGTCTCTTCCTCTTTCTATTTCTCTTAGTCTCTCCCTCTTTCTATTTCTCTTACTCTCTCCCTCTTTCTATTTCTCTTAGTCTCTTCCTCTTTCTATTTCTCTTAGTCTCTTCTCTTCTATTTCTCTTAGTCTCTCCCTCTTTCTATTTCTCTTAGTCTCTTCCTCTTTCTATTTCTCTTAGTCTCTTCCTCTTTCTATTTCTCTTAGTCTCTCCCTCTTTCTATTTCTCTTAGTCTCTCCCTCTTTCTATTTCTCTTAGTCTCTTCCTCTTTCTATTTCTCTTAGTCTCTCCCTCTTTCTATTTCTCTTAGTCTCTCCCTCTTTCTATTTCTCTTAGTCTCTTCCTCTTTCTATTTCTCTTACTCTCTCCCTCTTTCTATTTCTCTTAGTCTCTTCCTCTTTCTATTTCTCTTAGTCTCTCCCTCTTTCTATTTCTCTTAGTCTCTTCCTCTTTCTATTTCTCTTAGTCTCTCCCCCTCTTTTCTCTATTTCTTACTCTCTCCTCTTCTATTTTCTCTTAGTCTCTTCCTCTTCTATTTCTTAGTCTCTCCTCTTCTATTTCTCTTAGTCTCTTCCTCTTCTCTATTTTCTAGTCTCCTCCCTCTTTCTATTTCTCTTAGTCTCTTCCTCTTTCTATTTCTCTTAGTCTCTCCCTCTTTCTATTTCTCTTAGTCTCTTCCTCTTTCTATTTCTCTTACTCTCTCCCTCTTTATATTTCTCTTTCTCTCTCCTTTCATTTCTCTATACCTCTTTCTCTTTCTATATCCCTCTTTCTCTTTCTCTATCCTTCTTTCTCTTTCTCTCTCCCTCTTTCTCTCTCTCTCTTTCTCTCTCTCTCTCTTTCTCATACTCTCTCCCCCTTTCTCATACTCTCTCCCTCTTTCTCTTACTCTCTCCCTCTTTCTCTTTCTCTCTCTCTCCCCCTTTCTCTTACTCTCTCCCCCTTTCTCATACTCTCTCTCCCTCTTTCTCTCTCTCCCTCTCCCTCTCCCTCTCTCACTCTCCCTCTCTCGCTCTCCCTCTCCTTCCCTTTCATGGCGAACATCATGCGCATGTTTCCCTCCACAGTAGTTAGCCGACTCGTATTTACATGTCTCTAATTGCGCGGAAAGTTTTTATATTTGTTTCATTTAGGCCATGCATGTGTTGAGCGTATGGCTTGCACGCCGTCTCATGGCGAGGTCACAAGCTGGGTTCTGCAAATGGTCTTTTTTTAATGCAATGCGAGAGAGGTGTGTTTCTGCAATGCACATTTCTACAGCTATAGGATCCTCTCCACGGACGTTGCAATGCTCGCATGGTAATTATATGTGCCGTTTGTAATAATAATCAGGAAATGCGCATTAGAATTCAGATCAACGCGGCACTGCACGACGGTTTACAAAGCGACTCCAAAGCGACCTCGACGCGACATGACATCCGACGCGACGCGGGCTTTCGGAGGGAAAAATTCTCGTCTCTTCGCGTAGTGGCAACTTTTGTTTTCTCTCGGCCGAGCTAACAGAATGCAAATAGATCACTTTCAATTCGGGATTTTCCCCCAAAAGAAAAAAAAAAAAAAAATATCCCAGAAAAAAATCATTATCCGCTTATCGTATGCATATTCAGTGGAATGTTAATTATAAACGTATCACGCACCGCGGTAAAGCCGGCGCGGACAACACGATTTACATACCGGATTTAAGACCATCTGCAAATAATGCGATCACTTTATTATCAGTTACCGAGAGGTATTTTGCCGCCAAAATTATCTGCACTTATGACAGGACAAACTAATGCATTTGCTGGGACACATACACGTGTACACACACACACACACACACACACACACACACACACACACACACACACACACACACACACACACACACACACACACACACACAGATACACACACACACACAGAAACACGCGCACACACACACATACATGTATGAGTGAGAGAGAGAAAGAGAGAGAGAGAGAGAGAGAGAGAGAGAGAGAGAGAGAGAGAGAGAGAGAGAGAGAGAGAGAGAGAGAGAGAGAGAGAGAGAGAGAGAGAGAGAGAGAGAGAGAGAGAGAGAGAGAGAGAGAGAGAGAGAGAGAGAGAGAGAGAGAGAGAGAGGGGGTAGAGAGAGAGAGAGAGAGGAAGAAGGCAGAGAGGAAAGAGAGAAGAAAGAGAGGAAGAGAGAGAAAGAAAGGAGGAGAGAGGAAGAGGAAGAGAAAAAGAGGAAGAAGAGAGATAGGGAAGAGAGAGAGAAGGTGGAAAGGAGGGAGGGAGGGAGGGAGGAGGGAGGGAGGGAGGGAAGGAGGAAGGGAGAGGAGAGAGAGAGAGAGAGAGAGAGAGAGAGAGAGAGAGAGAGAGAGAGAGAGAGAGAGAGAGAGAGAGAGAGAGAGAGAGAGGAGAGAGAGAGAGAGAGAGAGAGAGAGAGAGAGAGAGAGAGAGAGAGAGAGAGAGAGAGAGAGAGAGAGAGAGAGAGAGAGAGAGAGAGAGAGAGAGAGAGAGAGAGAGAGAAGAGAGAGAGAGAGAGAGAGAGAGAGAGAGAGGAAGGGAGAGAGAGAGAGAGAGAGAGAGAGAGAGAGAGAGAGAGAGAGAGAGAGAGAGAGAGAGAGAGAGAGAGAGAGAGAGAGAGAGAGAGAGAGAGAGAGAGAGAGAGAGAGAGAGGGAGGGGGAGAGAGAGAGAGAGAGAGAGAGAGAGAGAGAGAGAGAGAGAGAGAGAGAGAGAGAGAGAGAGAGAGAGAGAGAGAGAGAGAGAGAGAGAGAGAGAGAGAGAGAGAGAAAGGTGTATACGTGTACAGGAGTATAAAATTAGCCAGAAAGTTGTTCAGTTGTTGACACTCCCAAGATTGATGTTGTGAGAAGCGAAGTCATACCAGTGAAGGCAGGAAAAGGGAAGAAAATAGGGGTGGGAGGGGAGAGGTGAGGAGAAAGGGGAGATGAGGGGAGGAGGGGAAGGGGGAGGGGAGGTAGAGGTAAAAAATGGGAAAAATGGGAGAGGAACGGGGGTGCAGGGAGGGAAGGAGGGGGAGGGAAATAATAGGAGGGGAAGGATTGATGAGTGGTGTAAAAAAAAAAACAACAACTAAAAACAGAAGCAGAAAATTCCGAAAAGGTAAGGGAAAAGAGTAAGAATAGGGGAGGGGAGGGGATGATATGAGGGGGAGGAAATGAGGGGAAGGGGAGGGAAGGAAATGAGGGGAAGGGGAGAGGGTAGGAGAAGGAGACGAGGGTAAGATGGGGAAAGGGGAGGAGGAGAGGGGGGAGATGGGGAGAGGGGAGGAGAGGGGGGAGATGGGGAAAGGAGAGAAGGAGGGGGAGATGGGGAGAGGAGAGAAGGAGGGGGGAGATGGGGAGAGGAGAGAAGAAGGGGGGAGATGGGGAGAGGAGAGAAGGAGGGGGAGATGGGGAGGGGAGGGGAGGGGAGGGGAGGGGAGGGGAGGGGAGGGGAGAGGAGAGGAGAGAAGGAGGGGAGGGGACGGGAGGTGAAGAGTAAGGGACGGGTAGGAGGGGCGGGCATGGATGAATGCGGATGAGGGAAGAAAAGGGGGAGAAAGGGAAGGGGAGGGGAGGGAGAAAAGGAGAGAGTAGGGAAGCGAAAAGGGGAGATAAAAGCGAAGGAAGGAGAAGGAAAAAGGAATTACATAATTCAAAGGAGGGAAAGCATGGGGAAGAGAGAGGATTACGAAATCAAAAGGGAGGGAAGGGGAGGGAAAGGGAGGGAGAGAGACGAAATTGCGAAATATGAGAGAGGGAAAGAGAAAGAATTAAGAAATTCAAGGGGAGGAAAGGGAGGGAAGGAGATAATTAGGAAATTCAAGGGAGAGAAAGGGAAGGGAAAAGAAAGTATTACGAAATTCATGAGGAGGGAAAACGGGGAGGGAAAGGAGGCGAGGGGACAGCAGGACAAAGAGAAAGAAAGATAAAGAGAAGTCCAAAAATAATAATGATAACAAAATAATAATAATGATTATTGCTTTTAAAAAAATCACGAAGAAAAGAGAATAAAAAATAATAACGGAGGATGAGAGAGATAGAGAGAGAAAAAAGAAGGAAATGCCGAGGGGAAGGGAGAGCGGAGGGGAGAGGGGAGAGGATGAAGAATAAACAGAAACGCAGGAGATTCACACGAGTATAATGAACAGAACAGAGAAAAGGTGAAAAAATCCAAGTATATTATTTTCATATATTCTCATGAACACCTTTTTTCTTTAGATTTTGTAAATAATTAAAGAGTTTCAGAATATGATAGAAGGGAAGAAGAAAGTGCGTACATATTTGCTTCAGATGATAAGGGAAAGAAGCGTCGGATATGAAGATGAAGCATGGGCTGTGTTGCTTTTCAAGGGGTGGTCTCTTCTCCCCCCCCCCCCCTCTCTCTCTCTCTCTCTCTCTCTCTCTCTCTCTCTCTCTCTCTCTCTCTCTCTCTCTCTCTCTCTCTCTCTCTCTCTCTCTCTCTCCCTCTTCATACTTTCTTGCCTTCCTCCCTCCTCCCATTTCCCTTTCCCACCCTCATCCTCTTTCTCCCCCTCATTCCCCCTAGACCCCCCCCCCTCCGGCCAAGGAAACACCCAGACCAGGTCAGCCAGACAGCGTTAATCAAAAGAACCGCCGCTAAATCCTGGCCCCTTAAACAAACAAGCAAAGTGAAAAAATAAAAATTAAAGAATAAATAAAGCTATTATCCTCCGCGTCTCGTCATAGATACAAAGTTTCCATGAATATTTGAGAAGGAAACTTGCACATTTTGGATGGATGAATGAATGAATGAATGTATTTCAAATGCCGGACTCGACTCCCCGCCGTCGCTTAAAACGGGAGTGGATACGGACCCCCGCCCCCCTCCCATCCCATCCCCCCCCTCCTACTCCTCGATGCTGCAATCAACAGGGCGAGTTAGTTGGTGGGTTGAAACGGATACATGTATGAGGTAGACAGTTTGGCAGACTTTGGTTGATTCGAGCAAGACGATAGCTAGGGCTGGCGCTCGGTAATGAATGCAAAGTGGTGGATTTGTGTATGTTAGCTATATACAAAACCAAAGGGGTGCATGCTTGATCTTCCTTTAAACAGAGGGGAGGGCGGCGTAAAATTGGGTTAATTTCTGTGCTCTCCGCAGAGTCTTGTCGGTCTTGCATGGAAAGTATGCTGATCTTACTAGGACTGTTGTTGCTATTATTGCTATCAACGCCATATTTGGGTTTATAATCTACCCCTTATCTGACATGCAACTTTGCAAATAAGCTCGAAAAGATGTATAAGAGCCGAACGTATATTTAGATGACGACTTAAAAAAAAAGAAGAAAAATAAAGTGTGAAGATGAAGAAAGTTTTGACCAAGAAAACAAGACGAAGAATTACAAGAAGAAAACGAGAATGAAGAAAACGAAGATGATACGAAAAAACTCTAGCTTTTTAATAATTTATTTCAAAAACTGCATTGTAAGCTTACCAATTGAAATTTAATTGAAAAAAAATCTGATTTTTTAAATCAACTGAAAACAGGCTTTTTAAGTTGGATATTTGAAAAAATACTTTGTAAATTTAGTAACTATTTTTTTTTCAGTAACCTTAATAACAGAAAAAAAAACTTTTTACAAATTAAGTAAGACGGCGGTACACTTCAATAGACTAACACAAAAGACACGTACCCATTGAAGAAAAAAAAAAAAAAAGGAAAAAAAAAAAAAAAAAAGGATAGGGGACGGTAGTAGAGGTGAGGGAGGGGGGGGGACAAATCTAGCCTATTGAAGGATAAGGTAAGTTAGGAGTGGGAAAAAGTTAGTTTCAAGTGAATGATGAAAGTGTGATGAAAATCTGCCCTAGCATAATAATGACATCACGAAAGCACTCTACACTCCTAGTCAGATATACGTGTCGTGACGTGTTGTACAAGAGGCCATCAGTGTGAACATTTAAAAAAATGGAAAAGAAATTCTAGGCAGTAACACCGATATGACAATAATGATAATGATGATAATTATATCAATGATATGATAATACTAATATTAATCATGTGATAATAATGGGGATAATAATAATAACGATAATAATAGCAAGATGATGATGATGATGATGATGATGATGATGATGACGATGATGATAATAATAACATTTGTAACAATAATGATAATAGTAATAACAACAATAGAAATATTTATATTAATAACAGTCATAATAATAGTAATGATACTAATCATAATGAGGGGAGGGAGGGTAATAATCATAAAAACAATAACGCTATCAGTCTCAGTAAAGATAAAAATCTACATCTGTATCCTCTTAAGTGGAATAAGTAAGTGCCTGTGATAATTAAAAGATTTATGATATCAACACGACATATATTTGCAAACGATGCAGTAGGTTGAACGTGTGTCAAGAATAAAATTTAAAGGATAAGAATATTAATAATAACTCTTTTTATACTTTACGGTAGAAGAAATATATATACCAGGGGAAAAAATATATAACCATGTGAATAATTATTTATCCTTTTATAGTACATTATATATAACCACAAGCTTACGCCAGTAAAGCCAAGTCAATAAGAGTTGTTTGCACTCTCACCCACTGACTCTACATCACCTAGTCATTCCTTCTAGAAATCACCCTTTCTTTACCTAGCTCCATATCTAGCCCACGCTGGAGCAATGCTGAGAGCTACTAGGCTATATCAGCTGCTACCCGCTCTGCTGTCCTTAATGGGAGATAATTTTCGAATAAGAGAAGGTAGGTAATGTAACATTCCTCCGGTTACGTCGGTGATAAGAAATTATTTCGTGATATTCCGGTAGCGATGGTTCAGCCATGATGATGATATGTCTCGGTTGCGTAATTTATGTCTCCTCGTAAGTTAATACACGAGGTATTCTAGCCTCTTTAGGTTAATAATCCTTTAATAATCAGAATGGTCGATACTTTTCCTTATATATAAAGAAAAGTATCTAGTGATATATTCATCCAAATCATTCTATTGTTGGAGAGAATTCTACTAATCTCACGTCAGGAAATGGAACCTTGACGAGTAATAACTATTAGTTTATACCCAAATTTGGAAGAAAAATAATCGGTCTAGATCTAAACTTTCGGGTCACACGTCCGCATGGCAAAGTTACGACATTCTAACTTTCAAGAAAAAAAACAAAACTTTTCAGCATTAACTATTAGGCATGCATATTCCATACCCTCGGCCATACACCGCGGCAGCTGTCATCACTTCATACGTACCTGGAAAAGAGAAAAAAATAATTAGAAACATGATAAATAATGTTTGGCGAATAAAGAAAATCAGATTTGTGCAGTTACAAAAAAAAAAGAAAAAGAAATAAAAATATCATATTACCCAACAACATCGAGAAAATGCAAATGAGAAATAAATGTATGTGTATAAATGAAAATGCAAATGAGAAAGAAATTAATTTGTAATACCATGAATTCACAGCAAAAGATAAAGTGATACATAAAAACAGCAACACTAAGACACAACACAATGGAAGGAAAGCTGCACGAGAAATTTCGAAAAACTCCGTGGCTTCTCCCCCCCCCCCCGTTCCTCCTTCCCTCCCTCCCCAACTCATCCTGCAGATGAGAACCTGGATGACACCTAGTTAGAGCGTTTGAAAAGACTGATGGCGCGACTCAACTCCATCAGATTAGGATGAAGCCCGCGTTTTACGACCAATGAAAAAGCTGTATAAAATGGTACAGTTCCATGCGGGCCTTTTCACTGGTGGGACGATTGTAATAAAAAGTGTTTCAGAGTAATGTGTCGGGCATGCCAAGGGAGCCGTAAAGTCTTCAAATAGGACAACACGAAACCGAAAAAGTATATTCTGCAGGTTATGATATTCCCCGACTGGCACCCCTTTACCTC
>BOPN01000247.1:102664-130164 GCA_017312705.2 Penaeus japonicus
TGCTTCTTCTTCTTGGCGTGGTACTGCTGACGGCATTTGTCTGTTGCTCCTGACGGGCTTTTGCGTCGTTGATAGAGCGCTTGTGGTGCTGTCGGGTGGGTTCTGGTGCTGTGGCGTTCGTCCCGTGTTGCTGTCGGGTGGGTTCTGGTGCTGTGGCGTTCGTCCTGTGTTGCTGTCGGGTGGGTTCTGGTGCTGACGAGTGCTCCTGGTGCTATGATGTCCGCGCTGTGGCTGTTACAGGACTGTGTCGGATACGAGGGTGCTGTGCCGGTGCCATACGCCGTGCCGTTTGTATTGCGAGCGCGCGAGTACGTTGGTAGGAATGGTAACAAACAGTTCAATATCATCGCGACGGTACTGTAATAATAGTGTTGATATTGTGGTACTATAATCTTTATTCTCTTTTCATTGCAGCCTGTATTGCTAAAGTGAAATCCCAATGTGTGCAATGCGGTGCTCCCTGCTGTTAAAAGAAGGCGCCACGGACATTTATTCTGCCCTCGATTTACGACCCTGCCATTTGCATGCCATCGATATTCAAGGCGAGATAGAAGCCTCTGCTTTCATATAGAGACTTAGGGTTTACTTCCCATCGCCTAGTTGCTCATTTCCTGCACGGGCGTCGATGCAGATCAATCACTTAAACAGGTTCAGAAGCAGCATTTGACATTGCATTTCCAAAAGCATAAATATTCATTTACGAGAGTATATGAATATGAGAGTATACTGCATTTATGAACACACACACACACACACACACACACACACTACACACGACTAACACACACACACACACACACACACACACACACACACACACACACACACACACACACACACACACACACACACTACACACACTACACACGACTAATACACACACACACACACACACACACACACACACACACACACACACACACACACACACACACACACACTACACACGACTAATACATACACACACACACGGACACAGATATGTTGTTCAAGAATCTTTACAATAATATATGAACAGCGAAACGAAAAATAGAACAATGTATGAGGAAACCCGCGAGAGAACCGGCAACATGGCCATGCAACAAAGGGGGGGAGGGGGGGAGAGGGGGGAAGCTCATTAAAAGCGCGGTATGAGGAAAGAGGGGGTGAGGATAGAGAGGGCGGGGTAAAGAAGGAGGGGAGTGAGGGGAGGGGGGAAGATTCCATAAAGAAAACGGACATACGTGGAATACGAGGAAAGAACGAGGGAATCGAGGCAGACAAAGCGAAGACTCTTATTTTAATATAGCACTAAGAGCCATATCAAAAGGGATTACCGGTGGGTGGGAAGGAGTAAGAGGGGAAGGGAGAGGGAGATGAGGAAGAAAGGGAAAGAGAGAAGGGAGAGAGACGAGGAAAGAGGGATGAGGGAGAGGGAGAGGATGATGGAGGGAGGGAGAGGGAGAAGAGGATGGAGGGAGGGAGAGGGAGAGGAGGATGGCTGGAGGGAGAATAGGATGCAGGGAGGGAGAGGGAGAAGAGGATGGATGGAGGGAGAGGGAGAAGAGGATGGAGAGTGGGAGAAGGAGAAAAGGAGGGAAGGTGGAAGAGAGAGAAGAGGAGGGAGGGTGGGAGAGGGAGAAGAGGATGGAGGATGGGAAAGGGAGAAGAGGATGGAGGGTGGGAGAGGGAGAAAGGGTTGGAGGGTGGGAGAGGGAGAAGAGGGGGTATGGATAAGAGGAGAGAGAGAGAAGAAGAGGTGGGAGGCAGGCAAGTTGGGAAGGAGGAGTGGGGGAGGGAGGAACAAAGAAAGAAAGAAAAAAAAAAATCAACAAAACATGGTCATCCCAGCATAAACCTCCATAACATAAAAAACTACAACTTAAAAGCAATAGGCCTATTTTGCGCGTGTATGGTCCTTTGTAGTAAATGACATGCTGGGCAGCGTCAAGGCGATACAGGAATAAATTACAATATATGAATAGAATGAATACAATACATAAACATATGTGGATTCCGAACCTAACAGCTGAGATGACTGTATTATCTGTTGTATTTTTACGGTTATGATGTTCATGAAATCCTAACTGTTCAGTAATTCAGTCCACAAAGGAAAAAAAAATCACCCATGGAAATAAGAGTAAACAGACATATATAGATAAATAGACAGATTGCTATATCGCCGTATCTTTCAATCAGCAACAATGGACTTTCAGCTTCGACAGCGAAACCGCTAATTGTCTGAGCAATGAAGTCCGGAGTTCGAGCATCAAATGATTGCCGAGCCCAGACGCTGTTTGCGATGTGGAGCAGATTTCGTGAATTTGTCATTTGAGAAGCTTTATTTGATTTGGCAACAGTGTAGCGCTCAGGGCCGAAGGGAGTGAAAACGTGGTAATATATCTATAGGGAGGTTGATAAAGGCACTCATAAATCTCGGCGCAATGATACATACACAGGCACACACACAAACACACATGCGCGCGCGTGCACAGACACGCACTCAGACACGCACTCACACACGCCCGTACACACACACACACACACACACACACACACACACACACACACACACACACACACACACACACACACACACACACACACACACACACACACACACACACATACACACACACACAGACATGTATGTATGTATGTGTTTATTTGTGTAGGTGTGCATGCATGCGTGTACATTAAAACCGTATTATCAAAACCAAAGACACATTTCAAAGGTGATATTCTATACAATACCACACATGTGTTTCCAAGGACGCAAGAGATAGAATGTAGAATAAAAATCCCGGCACTAACCATCACCGCACTTGTTTATCCACAACAACAACAATAACACCCTCCGACCTAACATATTCGCACACAAGACGGCCCTCCGAAGATTCGAACACCGAACACCGAAGCCTCGACTCACGGCCGCCTTGGGATCCGAACAACCGCAAACGGCCGTCACCAGATCTTAGTCGGGCCGATAGTTCCTTCTACTTCGCCGGGCGTGGGCGAAAGGGCGTGATCGAAGGGGCTTAAAAGATCGCCATTCGAAAAGAGGAAAAACCGCCATACATCAGCATACCCAGATTAGCTCGGCCGTTTTGTAAGTGTCCCAACAGATTCTCCCCCCCCCTTCCCCCTTCCCCCAAGTCGCCCCGGCAAGTGACGCATGTAACAGGATAAGAAATGCATCCTCACTTAGCCTCCTTTACAGCAGGATTCCTCTCATGATTCCAGAAGAGGCGCGCCGGCGAAGAAGGAACACGATACAGCAAATTAATCGGGTTCTTGTTTTTCTGGGTCAGGGAAGTTAAAATCAGAGAAAAAGAAGAACAGGAAACTCATCTCGGGAGGGGAGGGGGGGGGGGGATAAGTGGCCAAATTTGCAAAGGAGAAAGAAGGAAAGAAAGAGGACCGAAGAGAGAGAAACCCAAGATGGACGAGGGAGGAGTGTATAGGAGATGGCGCTCCAGCAACAACATTCAACAGCGGGGGTCAACAAGCACCCGCTAATGGGCCCGCGCTCCTGTTATCCTGGCCTCGCCAAAGTGAACCTTTCATCTCTACATGCCGTGTTTTCTCGACGCGGGCTGTGATCTCCGCCCAATGCTTCGGCGGCGAGGACCAAGGGGAGGCAGAGGAGGCTTAAAAACAGTTTTACTTAAAAGGGTGCGCGTGTGTGGGGGTGACCGGGCGGAGGGAGAGATGTGACAAAAGGGAGAAGGAGGAAGAAAATGGAAACGTGATCATATCTTAGCCCGGCCTTTATGCATCAAACACCAATATAAAGAGTGGCTGAATGGAAAGGCTGAAAGAGACTTGTGTAAAAGCAACATGAATAGAATATCTCCAACTTTTACGACAAACATGCACGTGAAGAGACGGACAGAAAATAAATAGACGAGCCAGAGCTGCAGACTATTGAAATATCAGGCTTGACGATGCATAATTATTAATATCGGAGCTAAATTTACAAGCAGGCTTTTGAAATATCAGGCTTGAAGATGCATAATTATTAATAACGGAGCTAAATTCACAAATATTTTTCTATATTTTCTTACTAACGTCACTTATTTAAAAATGAGTGCATGTTCAGTCACTGACATTAAACCATTTACATCGTTTAGCGACTGTTAGCATCAACCTACTTTAAAAGCTCTTTAAGAAACAGATGGTTATATTCAGATTAGTAAGACTGTCTCAGCCATCGTCAAACTCGGCGCCTCTCAGGAGATAAACCCGATAGAGATGTAAATAAGAGGCAGTCAGGGTGAGAGCTGTGTTAACGAATCCAGTGCCCTGTTTCGTGTACTGTTTACCATCGTCTGGAACTTCCTCCTTCCTTTCCCGCTTCAATTATTATTTGGCTTTTCGCTGACTCATTTACGAACACAGACAATTATGATCCTGGGCAGAAAGCAGACGAGTACTTTATAACCTGAGGATGAAATGAAAGTACAGGGGAATATTGTCTCCTCTCTCTCTCTCTCTCTCTCTCTCTCTCTCTCTCTCTCTCTCTCTCTCTCTCTCTCTCTCTCTCTCTCTCTCTCTCTCTCTCTCTATCCCTCTCTCTATCCCTCTCTCTCTCCCTCTCTCCCTCCCTCCCTCCCCCTCCCCCCCTCTCCCTCTCCCTCTCCCTCCCTCTCTCGGCACAGAACTTGTCTTAGAACAATCATATGAAAGTCCAGAAACGACCATCACGTAGCGAGATTCCATAAGGCATAAAAAAGAAGAGAAAAGCTAATATTAACAGGTCGACTTGACTTTTATCGCTGTCACTTGCAGTGCAGACACGACGCTCGGCCACACCTGGAGCGAAGATGGCAAGTGCAGACCTATTTCTCCGTCGTTAGACAAAGAAACAAAGCTCAAACGAGGTCCTGGTGCATAATTGCGGACATGCAACGTGCGTAATGAGATGTTGCTGCATGACATATCGCTTCTTCGTGGTTATTCCCTGACCGCTTACACTGAGTGATAAGGGAGGCACACACGCACGGATAAACGCACACACACTGGCACAAATGCACAGAAAGGAATCGAGAGAGAGAGAGAGAGAGAGACGCTCGAACCTTTACCTTTCTTTCAAAGTTGCACGTCAGGTACGCACGTATCGTGTTAATGATAAACAAAAGATTGTAATGACCGAACCAATACGTGACCAATTCTCTCTTCTTTATGTGGTCAGATCGGACAGAGGATCAAATGCGTTTCCATATAGTACTGGAACCATTTTACCAGACGGATATAAATGGCAGGGTTGATACGGATAAGAAAGAATTAAAGAGAGAGAGAGAGAGAGAGAGAGAGAGAGAGAGAGAGAGAGAGAGAGAGAGAGAGAGAGAGAAATTCCTTAGCAATATCAAGGCCAGATGAATTAAGGGTCACAATGAGAGGTGCAATTGTGCTT
Organism: Penaeus japonicus; assembly: GCA_017312705.2. Classification (NCBI taxonomy): domain Eukaryota; kingdom Metazoa; phylum Arthropoda; class Malacostraca; order Decapoda; family Penaeidae; genus Penaeus; species Penaeus japonicus. The sequence continues at coordinate 108,060 of BOPN01000247.1, forward strand.
TGAAAAGGGCAATGAAATACAGGTGAGGAGAGGCAGAAAATACAGGTGTGGTAGGGGGCAATAAGATACAGGTGTGGTGAGGTGGCAACGTACCAGACACTATCACAGAGTAAAGGGGGTGGGTGGGGGGGGAGGACCAACTCGTGTGACCGGTCCTATTTGGCGCTTGTAGTGTGTCTGTGCGTGCATGAGCTGGACGTCTTTGCTTGTTCGTGCGTTTCGTTGGATGCCTGTGAGGACATTTTTGGGGGGTTCTATGCTTGTGATTGTGTGTATACATATGCTTAATTGGAGGATACTGTGTTCGGGTTGGCTATTGTGTTTGCGTGTGAATGGAATGCGGGATATTTAGTCTCATGCACGGCTAATTCCTGAATTATATCTCGCCTGTCTCTCTCTCCCTCCCTCCCTCTCTCTCTCTCTCTCTCTCTCTCTCTCTCTCTCTCTCTCTCTCTCTCTCTCTCTCTCTCTCTCTCTCTCTCTCTCTCTCTCTCTCTCCCTTCCTCCCTTCATCTCTATCTCCCTCTCTCCCTATGCCTCCTTCTCTCCTTTTATCTCTCTCTCTCTCTCTCTCTCTCTCTCATTTTGCGAAGGGAAACTCTCTACAATTATCAAGGTGTCTGCCTGAATGTCATGCAGCGCCTGCCTTGCCTGTCCCACGAGGGCTCTGAACACTCACCTCTATCATTCGACGTGAAAGTTCGCCGGTAAAAGTTGTTCACACTTGTACAGCTTTCAATCATGTTTTTGTTTAGCAATATAGCACCTGTGTGGGATGCATTCCCCTCCCCTCCTCACCCACCTCCTCTAACCCCTCGCCCACCATCCTCCGCCATCACAGCCTCTTTTTCTCTGTGCCCTCCACCACCTTCCTCCTACTATACCCCCTTCCTCCCATGACCCCCCCCCCCACCTTATCCAAGACGGAGCTTTCTCCTCGTGTCCATCTGGAAGGTGACTTCATCCCTCTTCGCTATGCTAGTCCTCGATGAGTAAAGGGAAAACAACCTTATATACAAGGGAGAAAGGTGCGAGAATGCTTTGCTTCGTGGCAGAGCTTCGGGCATGAGAGGCGGCGTAAACTCACTATGAACAGCAATATCGAAAAGACGATATTGCTGGAGGTCGCAGCGAGGACCAGGAACATCCTCTCTCTCTCTCTCTCTCTCTCTCTCTCTCTCTCCTTTCTTTTTCTTTTTCTTTTTATTTCTGTCTTAGTCTTTATCATTCTGTCTGCGTTTGTCTTTCTCTCTCGATGAAATACTTGTGGAAGATCGGTTATCGCAAATCCCTTTAGAAATTCCTCCTGAGAAGAAATAAAAATACCGACCTAATGTATTTCATCTGCCAAAAAGGTGCAACGTCTTCATTTTATGTCTTAAGCCCATTTTTAAATCGTATAATATCTACTCGGGTCTTAAAACGATTCAGACCCGATCAGCTTTCTACTGAGGAACCAGTAAGTCACTCGGGACACCTGTCTCAATCTCTGTCACTTTGCCCAGGTATCCAGATGTCTCGCTGTTTTTATTTGTTTTTATTTTTTTATTATTTAGTTGTTTTGCCCTCTTCTGTATTTGAAAAGGACAAAATGGCACGAGTGATGAGTGATTATGATATTGATATCAGTGAGGTTTTTGTTTAATAATGATGGGGATGAAGAGGTTTAGGAATTAAGGGGACTAGGAGGAAAAGTGGGCGAAAGAGGTAAAAAGAGGGAGGCGGAGGAGGATAGGAATAAAAATAAGAGAAGGGGACGAAGAAGAAAAGAAATATCAGTAGTAGGAAATAAAGAATAGTAGGAGAAGGAGCAAAAAAAGAAAACGAAACAGAAGTAGGAGGAAGAGGAAGAGGGAGAAGCAGAGAAGGAGACGAAGGATGGAGTGCAACCAGAGCCCTGAGCACCCGTGAACCGCCTCGTAAATTCCATCGCGTCAACCAAACAACTCGACCAGACCGTTGATTTTTTTTTCTCTCTCTCCCCCTTTTTAAGAGGTTTTCCTATCTATCTATTTATTCTTCTCTGGATTTAACGCGATGCTGAAGTGATGTGCCGAATGCCAATGAAAATAATTATTGAAATGATGACCTGTTTCCTGGTTTCTGTTTAGTTTTTTTTTTCTTTCTTTCTTTCTTTTTTAAAAGCCATTGAAACCACGGTGATAAGATCTTGAATTCGAACTATTCGTTCTAAGCCACAGGTGCCTATTATAGTACTTTTAAAGTGTTTTTCTTCCTTAATTATCACTTGAACGTTAGTGTTGGGTCGTTCAGTAATGAAAATGCCCTTCAGGTAGTTTATGGAGCAAAATGAGATTTCCTTATCTGTCTCGTTATGTTGTTGTTTATTTGTCAGTCAGTCCGGCAGTTGATTTGTCTGCTCGTCTAACACTGCTCCCCCCCCCCTCTCTCTCTCTTCTTCTGTCATGCTCACCCTCTCTTTCTCTTAATATTTCTTCTCCCAGATAATAACTTTCCCCTCCCCTTTCCCATAGCTACCAAGTCGCAGTAATGAGAGCGAATGACACAAAGCCACTATTAATTACACGCGCTTAGGGAGAAGCCGTCCCCACGTGTCAGGGAGACAGGCCAAGAGGTCAACACACTGGCAACAACCGCTGCATCATTACTGTCTTCTCGGCCGGAGGGAAAAGGAAAGCGGAGAAGAAAAATGTGTGATAAAGAGAGTATGAGTCAGCGAGAAGGGCAAACGCGGCGAGATGCATATGATCCTATGCCCCGGCGAGAGGAGGGGATTTATCTGTCTATCTTCGTTATTTCTCTATCCTGGAGAAGATATAAAATGGGCATCACCGTTTCCATATTGTATGTTGAATGCTGTGTAAGACTGGAATGCAAAGACGCGTGCCAACTAGGTATCAAACGCGCCAGAACCGGTTGTTTCCTATGCTTGTGTCTCTTCTCGTGTTAGAGCGCGCGACACTTGAGAAATCTCGACCAGAGTATCCCTTTTTGCCTCTGCTTCTTAACATTCCAGCATGTCCTGCAAACACACACACACACACACACACACACACACACACACACACACACACACACACACACACACACACACACACACATACACACACATACACACACATTAGACACTATCTCACATCGTCTGGTAATCTTCTCACGCCCTTCCTGCTTGGGCAAGAGGCAATTAACTTTCTATCTCTTTCTCATTCCTCCGAGCTTGTTTTCTCTGAAGGAATCCGTCCGTCCCACCCACACCTGTGCCTGAACCGTGTTTCAGGGGATTCAGGGCGGCTGGAGGAAGAGGGCGCGGTCTCACTCCCTCTGGGCCTACATCTGCATCTTGAAGACCGTTGTTTATGTAGAGGTTGATGTCTATGCGGTTTTCATGAACGGAGACCGGTGCAGCGTGAAGTAATTGTGATTATTGACGTCTTCGGTAAGCGTTTAGAATAAAAATAGATGGATTTCCCTCACTCCATCACCCGAAGGCAAGACAGCTGCTCAGGCTGGCGAGCAGGAGGCAGAGTCTCACACCTCTGCCGGACCCGATATTCCCGCAATAACAAATCAACGACCCGCAAACGGCTACGAATGACATCCCGCCCATCATATCGCATCACTATCGTCATCCGGGCGGCATAACCACCTCGTCATCTCTCGCGTGTGATTTGTCCACCGCATCTCCAGCCCGGGAGAAGGAGGGGGATAAAAGGCACCTTAAAGACACCTCGTATTATCTGTGGACGGTAGACGCTAATGCCAGATCCGACGACGTGCCACTTGTCCGCGATGAACAACCTCTTTGTAGTCGTCCTCGGATGCTTTATGGTTTATTAGACGTCGTTTCTCGCTCCTCCCCTCTCTTCCCCTTCCCCCCTCTCCCCCGCTGGATCATACATCCATAAGCGTAAGATGATACGTCGCGCGGGCAAGGTCGTTATTCGGCCGACTACAGGCACAGCTCTCGTCCAGACTTGTTCAGTTTCGTCTCCTTCCTACGCCGTGTCTTTATCATCCCTCTCCCCGGCCTCGCGATGGTGTCACTGCTGTGTAAGATCTTCCACGCGTTATTACCAGAGATGTCCTGCGACGTGGGCCTAATCACAGCATAATCCCAGCAAGAGTGATTGAGTGATTACTCTCCCGCTTTACAAAAACAGACAAACACCGAAGCAAAGAACCAGCACAAAAACAGAGCCAAATAGCTTCCTTCACACTCGTTTCACACTGATGAGACAATCCTGGTCATTAAGGACTCGAGTAAACTGGAAGGATATACAAAAAGTCGTCGCGGCCCCCGAGAGACAATTTAATTACAGGCGTAACTCTGTTTAACTGCCTCTTCCCATTCATGCGGACGTGTTTATTGACAGGATCAGACCCCCTGCTCAGCCTGCTTTCTCCTTTCTGTGTGTGTGTGTGCGTGCGCGCGCGCGCGCGCGCGCGCGCGTGTGTGTGTGTGTGTGTGTGTGTGTGTGTGTGTGTGTGTGTGGGGGGGAAGGGGAGGAGGGAGAGAGAGGGAGAGAGAGAGAGAGAGAGAGAGAGAGAGAGAGAGAGAGAGAGAGAGAGAGAGAAGAGGAAGAGAAGTTGTTGCAGAGAGAGAGGGGGGGGAGACGTATCTCCGAATGTTTCCATTGAGATTAAAACAATTAGAATATTAGCACGGTAAAAACCTGCCTCCCTCGAGAGTCTTAATCACAGCCGCGTGCATTAAAACTTATCAAGTAACTCATGGCGGAGCGATGTTTAAATCTGGCTTAAATAATCAATATATTTAAGAGAAAGAAAAATAAAGCAAAAAAAAAAAAAAAAAAAAAAAAACTTGGAAGTATCTCTCACTTAACTACACGGCGGCTTCTTCTTCGGGACCGGGCAGGGGGATATTAAGGGCCGTTGCGGGGACAGCTATTGGGAATTCGGATACGAGAATTATCGCAGCGGAAAAACGGCTTGCTCTGATCCGGCTGTCTGATGCCGTGTCCTGCCTGTGAGCAATCGGACGGCTGGCGATAAAGTGGTTGACTTACACGATCGCATCGACACCAGAAACCTCGTAACTTATCTGTGAAGATGTGCGTATTCACTGTACTGTGTATCCACATATGCATGCATGTAGAAAGGTCGGATGTAAACGCATTGATACATATGCATGCATACACACATACACATACACAAGCACACACACACACACACACACACACACACACACACACACACACACACACACACACACACACACACACACACACACACACACACATACACATTATATATATGTGTATATATGTTTATATATATTATATATATATATATTATATATTATATATATAATATATATAAACATATACAAACTTGTTTTAATCAGTCAAACTTCGTTCCAGACTAATAAAAATTCCGTCTCGGACCCTTCCTAATTTGAAAAGATTTCTCCCCACAGTGAAATCCGAGAGCACAAGGTTATAAAAATACCACGTATTTTTTTGCAGTTGATTCCTCCCCCGTCATTTACCTTTTAAAGTTCATTCGAACCCGCTTTCCAAACCCTTGTATTTGATTAGTTCATTTAAGTAATTTCCGTGCCCTTGCCATTGCACTGTATCTTCGGAGTGAATTAATCAACTTATGCAATTATATGGCTTTCATTTCAACCCGATCGTGCAAACAGATCTGCATTGAAATGTCTCCTTTCGGTTAATCATAATTTTGATCAACATTCGGGTTAAAACGGCAAATTCTATCAATTGTAAATCCAATAAAAACTCTTAACAGAGGTGATGTTACTCAAATAAATGAATAGAGAGATAAAGAAAACAAATAAACAAGTAAATGCAACCGTATGTGCCAGACCCCACGCATCCTCGACAGAAGGAAACACGTCGGGAACACGTCCCATCCGTCCCGAACCCGCCACGTGTCGGAGCCGTTCCGCGACCTTCCAGACCCACAGCAACAAAGAAGCAATCAGCGTAATAAATCAGTCGTTCCTGGAAAGAACACCTGACGAAGCGTCTCCCATTGACCGGGTTCTCGACGCTGATGGCTGTGCTTCCGCTAATTGGCATTTTGTGCTTTTGTCACTTGCAAGAAGGGCGGCCGACACCTGTGCCAGCGAGATTGGCTTCGCATTCAACCGGGGCGGGACGGCGCTTCCGGGGACGGCTCTGGACCGGGCTTTTGTTGTGGCGGAAAGAGGTGTGTGTGTGTGCGTGTGTGTGTGTGTGTGTGTGTGTGTGTGTGTGTGTGTGTGTGTGTGTGTGTGTGTGTGTGTGTGTGTGTGTGTGTGTGTGTGTGTGTGTGTGTGTGTGTGTGTGCGCGCGCGCGCCCGAAAGAGAGAAGAGAGAGAGAGAGAGAGAGAGAGAGAGAGAGAGAGAGAGAGAGAGAGAGAGAGAGAGAGAGAGAGAGAGACTGCATGAGAGGGCTAACCAGACAGGTAGAATAAACGGTTGGCAATTTGCACAATTTCCTTTACCGTTGAATGGATACAGGCATTTTGTTTGCACTTTTACATGCCGTGATGCTTTCCCTATATACGCAATTGAGCTGATTTGCATGTTAATCGGTTTATTGTAATAGAGGTATTATTTTTGCATCTGACGTGTCGTTGTTCAAATTCGACGACAGCAGTTGATAACCGCTACTACATGCACATTATTAACCCGAAATCAATGTATTTTGGGGAAGATCTACGCTGTTAACACATGCACGCATACTCATACATACTTGCACGTATAAATATATATGTATATGCATGCAAGGACACACAAAATGTATGATTATTCAAATACGGAGGCCTAGACTCAAACATACTTTAAGACACGTACACACACACACAACCGCACCCGCACACACACACACACACACACACACATACACACACACACACACACACACACACACACACACACACCTAGAACGGCACAATACCATGGTTCGTGAAGTCCTGAATACCTGTGGATAACTGCCCAAATAAAGAAAAGGGAGCGAGGGGAAAAACAAGCAAGCAAAGCAAGCAATGCAACATTAAAGTGGCGCGTGGCCCTTCCCCTCCGGCAATGCAACGCCATGCTCGGTTGGCAGTGAAGGTGTGCATATGTATCGCCCGTATTAAACCCATGTTGCACTATAGAGGCTGCAATACTATTTTTCCCGTTCTTTTTTTTTTCTTTTCCTTCATCTCGCGGCGCCGGTGGAATGAAGGAGAAGAAGGGGGGCCGTTGCAAGGCAATCGGCACCACGGCGTTTGAGAGAGCCAGTTAGGGACTTGATTGTGATGTAGCAATTGTCTGGTTGCATTCTTATAAACACGGCTATATGCTTCTCCGCGCATGCATGCGTCGAATACTTTTGAACTGAATTTCATATTTATATTTTCATTTTTATTCTTTCTTTCTCTCTCCTCCCCCCCCCCCCCTCTCTCTCTCTCTCTCTCTCTCTCTCTCTCTCTCTCTCTCTCTCTCTCTCTCTCTCTCTCTCTCTCTCTCTCTCTCTTTTCCTCTCCTTCTCCCCCCCTCTCTCTCTGTCCTCATCCTCCAAGCACTACCTCTCTCACCCTTATCTTACACCCCCCGCCCTCTGCCCCCCCCCCATGCAAACTCCCTCCAACACCCCAACACTCCGACACTCCAACACTCCGACACTCGACAGGACAGTATGGCCGGAGTATCACCATTAAAGTTAACACCATCCATTCCTGTAGCGGTTATGAGCCATCCTCGCCAATGATAATGACCCTGGGACTGCAATTAAGGTGGTTACTGACGTGAGGTTTGCCCCCCTCCCCCCCCCTTGCTCCTACTACTCACCCTCACCCTTACCCTCACCCTCACCCTCACCCTCACCCTCACCCTCACTCTCACCCTCACTCTCAACCTCACCCTCAACCTCACCCTCATCCTCACCCCTGCCTCAGAGGTCATTGGATATGGGACTACCTATGGGTCAAGGAAGGGAGGAAGGCGGAGGTAGAGGAGGGAGGGAGAGAGGGACTGAAGAAGGAAAAAAAGAGAATAAGGAGACGAGTAAGGAGATAGGGAGAGAGGGACATCTATCTATCTATCAATCTATTTATCTATCTATATGTGTGTGCGTGTGCGTGTGCGTGTGCGTGTGCGTGTGCGTGTGCGTGTGAGTGAGTGAGCGCCCTGTGCTAACGAAGCCCCGCTCGTTTCCTCTGGCCGCTCCGTCGGTCCCTCATTGAACTCCGCCTCCATTGGCCATTCGACCGCCGGAGAGAGAGAAGAAGAGAGAGAGAGAGAAAGAGAGAGAGAGAGAGAGAGAGAGAGAGAGAGAGAGAGAGAGAGAGAGAGAGAGAGAGAGAGAGAGAGAGAGAGAGAGAGAGAGAGAGAGAAAGAGAGAGAGAGGGGGGGGGAATGAGAGAGAGAGAGAGAGAGAGAGAGAGAGAGAGAGAGAGAGAGAGAGAGAGAGAGAGAGAGAGAGAGAGAGAGAGAGAGAGAGAGAGAGAGAGAGAGAGAGAGAGAGAGAGAGAGAGAGGAGAATGGGAGAGAGAGAGAGGAGAATGAGAGAGAGAGAGAGAGAGAGAGAGAGAGAGAGAGAGAGAGAGAGAGAGAGAGAGAGAGAGAGAGAGACAGGGAGGGGGGGGGGGGGGGAGAGAGAGAGAGAGAGAGAGAGAGAGAGAGAGAGAGAGAGAGAGAGAGAGAGAGAGAGAGAGAGAGAGAGAGAGAGAGAGACGGAGAAAAAAATATATATACCAAGAGAGAGACAAGGTTCATCGAGATGCGAGTCAAATAAACACTCGTTCGAGAAAGAGTAAGAAAGAAAGGAAAAAATGGATAAATGTCGAAAAATAGAGAACGAAGGAAAACGAAACAGCATCAAAAAGGAGACAAAAGAAAACGGGGGAATGGACTAGAGAGGAGTGAATGAGAGAGAGGCTTTCCAAATCGGGAAGAATTTGTGAAAAGAGGGAAGAGAAAAAGAGAAGGGGAGAAAGACCACTTAGTTTTCCCCCTTTTGATTATTTCTATTTTTTTTCCTCTCAGCATCCGAGCTTTTATCGCAATTACTGTCGTTAATATCAACACGAAAGAGAAAAGAAAAGGGGAAAAAAGAGGAGGGAGGGAGGGAGGGAGGGAGGGAGGGAGAGAGAGAAATTCTTCCATTTTTCTCTTGGTTCTTGCCTTTTAAACAAAACTTAATGAAAAAGCTACAAGAGAGGCACGAAAAAGGAGTAAATAAGTGCATAGTGTTGCAATGATGAGTATAAAAAGGGGGAAACCATAGCATTTTTTTTTTATCAGATGAACAATTCAACTGTTTCTTGTACCTAAGAGAGGAATGATAAAAAATTGTCTATTTCAAATAATGATATCTGAACCACCTCGAAACTAGAAAACCATAAAATCTGTTTATCATTTGACAATATAAATAAAAAATAAAATAAAAACATAATTCGTCTACCTAAGTCTGTCTGTCTGTCTGCTTGTTTGTCTGTCTCTCTTCCTTTATTCCATTATACCTCTCTTCCATTCTCTCTCCCGCTCCTTCCCTCCCTCTCATTCCTTCCCTCTCCCTCACCCCCTCCCTCCACACCTCCTTCCCTCCCTCTTCCTCAAACAATCTTTTAAACCTCCTTCAAGCGAGCAGGGGCGAGGTCAGTGCCTGGCCAATCCTGCCATACAAATTGCACGCCTCCTAGTCTCCTACGGACGAGTAGCATGCAAGCAACGGGCACGCCAGGTGAAAACAATGCCTTTAGCGAATATGGAGGCAACTGCTTCCTCGCGGGATGAAGACACGGCAAGCGCTCTCTGCGCCTGGATCGCTTTCTTTCGCGTGCCGGTGGAAATACGTTCGGACTTGAAGAGAAAAGAAGGAAGAGTGTGATGGAAGCGAAAGGGCGAAAGAGAGAGGGAGGGAGGGAAGGAGGGATATATATATATATATATATATATATATATATATATATATATATATATATATATATATATGTATATATATGTATATATATATGTATATACGTATATATATATATATATATATATATATATATATATATATATATATATATATATATGTGTATATGTGTATGGGTATGGGTATGGGTATGGGTATAGGTATGGGTATGTGTATGTGTATGTGTATGTGTATGTATATGTATATATATATATATATATATATATATATATATATATAGAGAGAGAGAGAGAGAGAGAGAGAGAGAGAGAGAGAGAGAGAGAGAGAGAGAGAGAGAGAGAGAGAGAGAGAGAGAGAGAGAGAGAGAGAGAGAAAGAGAGAGAGAGGGAGAGAGAAGGAAAATGGAACCCAGGGACTAACTGAAAAAGGGAGCGAAGAATTGGTACGCAAAGAAAACGAGAGGGGGAAGCAAAAGGGCAGAAGAAAACGGGAAGTCAAGAGGCAGCCAACGGAAGCAAGAAAAGTATAAATTGCACGAAGGGAAGGGAAGCAGAAAAGAGGGTTGAGAAGAAAATGGAGACAGAAGATAATGAAATAAAATTGAATAAAAGCTAATAAGGAGATAAAAATGTTTGGAGTAGTTAATTAATAAGGTGAATTTGATATAAATAAAAATGATTCAGGAGATGTCTAAGAAAAAAAAGAAAAAAAAATGTCTACAGAAACATGAAATCAATAATGATAAAAGTAGCAGTAAGGATAATGGCAATGAATGATACAGATGATAATGATAAAAATAAAAATAATAAACAACAAAGTTAATAATAATGATAATAAGAATATTCTAAGACATTCTTTCCTTCAGCCTCCACATCCTGTACCCCCTATGCTTCCCCGCCCCCTCCCTCCTCCTCCTTATAACTCCCGATTGTCTCTCCTTATCCTATTCTCCGTGCTCTCCCCTCCCTCCCCCATTCTTTCTCCCTTCCCTTCCCTATTTTCTTCCGGTTCCCTCTTATTCCCTTCTGCCTACCATTCCCCCTTCCCTCTTCCCCCTCTATAACCAACCCCAACACCCCCCCCCCTTCCCAAAAATTGCAGAGGCTTGCAATTCAATATGCCTTGCCGCGACCTCCCTCAGACTTACGCGAGCGGGCATGCATGGTAACGCCCGAGGCATTTTCGCGAGGCGCAAGATATCGCTCCGGCAGCCGTGTCATCTGGTATCGTAAACCGTGATTTGCATCGCGACGTTACGCGGGGAGATCACGCACGCTCTGACATCGGGGGGGGGGGGGAGAGAGAGAGAGAGAGAGAGAGAGAGAGAGAGAGAGAGAGAGAGAGAGAGAGAGAGAGAGAGAGAGAGAGAGAGAGAGAGAGAGAAGGGGTGCAGGTTAGAGAGTGGGTGGGTGGGGGGGAGGGGAGGATGGAGGTGTAGAGTACAAGGGGTAAGTGGTAAGGGATAGGGTGAGGTTCAGATGATGGGGGAGATGGGAGGATGAGGGATGAGAGGTGTGTGTTAGGGGGAGAGGGGGAGAGAAGGATGGAGAGGTATGGGACAATAGGTCAAAGCTAAGGATAAGGGGCAATGAACGACAATGGGGGAAGGGTATGTCATGGATAATGGATACAAACTAGAGTGTTTAAGGGATGGAATACGCCCTTTGATCCTCCCTCGTACAAAACAGCACAAGACCCGTGAAGGTAAACACCGCACGTTATGCGCGTTGTCACCTCTCTATCCATCTCTATCCGTCGCTATCCATTATCTCCTCGTTATCGGCCCTCTCTATCCCCCAGAGCGCAAAGTCCGTTCGTCGCCTCCTCCCTTGCCTCCCGACTTGATCAACTTTTACTCATGGCATTCGCAAGTTTCGTACATAAATTCTCGGACCATATTCAAAGTCAGATTATCTTCACAGTCGCTTGGGAGAGAGACGGGAGGGGAGGGGAGGGGAGGGGAGGGGAGGGGAGTGGAAGGGAGGGGGTGGGAGAGAGGGAGAGAGGGAGAGAGGGAGGGAGAGGGAGAGGGAGAGAGAGAGAGAGAGAGAGAGAGAGAGAGAGAGAGAGAGAGAGAGAGAGAGAGAGAGAGAGAGAGAGAGAGAGAGAGAGAGAGAGAGAGAGAGAGAGAGAGAGGGAGATGAAAGAGGAGGTAGGGAGAGAGAGAGATGAAGGAGAGAGAGGGAGGGGAGGGGAGAAGCGAAATAGAAAGAGAGAGGGATGTAATGAAAGAGAGAGAGAGAGAAAGAGAAAAGTACTGATATATATATATATATATATATATATATATATATATATATATATATATATATATACATATACATATACATATACATATATATATATATATATATATATATATATATATATATATATATATATATATATATATATATATATATATATATATATATATATATATATATATATATATATATATATATATACATCTGCAATAAGATACTACAGACTTAGGTATCGACATATTTACATAATAGTTAAGACTCCATATCCTGGATTTGCCTGCATAGAAGGTCAGATGCAATTACCTTACCTCCGTCTGTTACAGCGGAGCGGCTGTAGTAGAGGGTGCGCGGATGGGACGAAGGAAGGGGAGGAACAAGTACAGTCCCTCGAAGGCATGTTAATATTACATGTTTTATCACTCTTCGCAGAGTACAAATTGACTTCACGCTGTTGATAAAAAACCCTCAAGTCAAACATTTCATCGAGGGAATGTCATAAATAATAGACAGAAAACACACAGCCTCACCAAAGGACGGGGTAAAAAAAAAAAAAAAAAAAAAAAAAAAAAAAAAAAAAGGCGGCATAGAGTCGGTGCCGCTGGCGAGAGTCCATGACATATTGCACCTCCCGTGAACGCACAAGATATCAAATGTCAGCGTCGATTTATCTCGTTCGCTGACGTACGAGTTTCATTGGAGAGGAACGGGCGATGTGTCCGCGGCTATAAATACGAGAAGACAAAGTGCCGTGTCGTTTAGGTTTATCAATGTCTCCAAGAGTTTTAATTAAGAGTCGAATTTTGCTGACGTGGGGAAGCACGAGTTCATTCATTCATCTTCTCCCCCCTTCCCCCCCTCCCCTCCCCCCGACACGTAAGTAAACAAGTTGTTGACGTGGCTTTTATTCATTTTTCCCTTCTCTTCACCTACCAAGACCGTTTTTGAAACAAAATTTGTTTTCGGAATCGTAAATCATACCTTATATGAACTGGAACTGGATGATTTATTAAGAGCATGGTGGATATAATGCATTGCACGATTGTAATGTCGTTTGAACAAATATTTGAACATGTTAATTGAACAAAGGTGGCTGGGTGGAGGGGGAAGGAGGGGAGTAGTGGGGAGAGGAGGAGGACGTGGGGGCTGAAAGTCAGAAATGTCCATACTGTTTCTTGTTTCTCATCTGTACACCTGGTTCTTGCGGGTCTCGTTCCGTCCAAAGATCTCGACCTGAGTTTGATCACATCTCTTGGCGTCTCTTCTCTGTTTGGCGGTCTGTCTGGCCGTCGCTTTCCTCTCTTTCTCTGTCTGTCTTTATGCTTGTGTGTTTGTCTGTCTCTCTGATTCACTCACTCACTCACTCTCTGTCTCTCTCTCTCTCTTTTCCTTCTTCCCTCTCTCCCCATCCCCCTCTCAACCTCCTCTACCCCGGCATCTCTCTCTCCCTCCTATATCCCCTCTTTGATCTTCCCTCTTTCTCTCCCCTCATTTTCTTCTTTTTTCATCTACTTCTTCTTTAGCACTATTTTGCTTCCTTCTGGCCGTGGACGCCCGTGAGGCATTATACATGAACTTGTGTCTGCGTGTGTGCGTGTATAAAGCTTGCCTGCCTAAAGGTGTATTCGTGCTTGTGCGAATACGTGCTTGCTGCCGTACGTATTTAGTGACACTTGCCTTTGACATTAAACCGCTTCTGAATGTAATTCTACATAATTCGCCAAAAAAAGAGAGGAAAGGGAGGGAGGAAGGGGGGGAAGGGGGGGGGAGATGACAAGGAGCTCTTGCAATTTCAATTCGTAGCCGCACGTGCATGGCGGGGGGCTCGTCACGACGGATCCTTTATTCATTTCTACCTTAGGTCTGTCTTCTCCTTTCTTCTTATCATTACTATTCTGTCTCTCACTCTGTGTCCGCCAACTCTATCTCTATCTCCATCCCCACTTCCATCTCCCGTCCCTCTCTCCCTCTCATGCTCCCTTCCCTCTCACCCTCTCCCTCCCTCTCACTTCCCTTACCCTCTCATTCTCCCTCTCCCTCTCCCTCATCCTCTCACTCCCCCCCCTCACCCTCTCCCTCTCCCTCTCCCTCCTCTTTCCCTCCTCTCTCTCCCTCCCCTATCTCCCTCTCACTCTCCCTCCCCTCCTTCACCCTCTCCCTCTCATTCTCCCTCTGCCTCCCAATTCTCCTCACTCTCCCTCTCCTTCCCCTCTCACCTTCTCCCTCTCCCTCCCCTCTTTCCCTCCTCTCGCCCTCTCCCTCCCCTCTCTCCCTCTCCTTCCCCTCTCACCCTCTCCTTCTCCCTCCTCTCGTCCTCTCCTCCCCTCTCTCCCTTTCATTCTCCCTCCCCTCTCCCTCTCCCTCCTCTCTCTCCCTCTCTCTCGGTAAAGGTAAGCGGAAGTAATGCATACGGCCGGTCAGACGAAGGAGTGGGCGGGCGGGAGACGAGCCTCATTTTCAGCGTCACGCCCATTCACTCCATCTCTCCCGCCCGCGTGCTCACGGTTGCTCGCCGTGAACGAACTCTAAACACCAACAAGAGGAGGAATTATTGCGAGAAAAAAAATAATAAAAGAAAAATAAGATATATTCAAAGCACATAGGACACTTGGGTCCTTTCCTTGCAAGCTCTTTATCTCTTTCTTCTTCTCTCCCTCGGTCTCTCTTTCTCATCAGCCCCCAACTCTTCCCTTTCTTCATCCCTCTTTCACTCCCACCTCTCCCCTTTCTACCCTCCCCCCCACCCCCTGTTCCCTCCTTCCCTCCCTCTATCCCTCACCCACTCCACCCTCAAACCTCCCTCCCTCCACCTCTCCCACCTCCTCCAAAGGCACTCGAGGTCGACAACCCCCTCCCCCCTCCCCACGCCCCGGCCCCCCTCAAGGTGTCCCAAGTGCCGTGGCGACACACGCGGGTGGACAAGAAAGCCTCGCGCGAGGTCGGCCCTTTACACGCAGTCACGGCCGCAGAGCTCGAGTCCCCAGCCTCCGTCAGGGTCTCGCAGAAGGAGGGCTCTGGAGGGGGACTCGACCCCTTCCGCGCGGCCGGCCACAAGACCGTTCCTTTAATCTCTTTATTGAAAGACGAAAGATTAACAAGATAAACACTTTTTTTTTTTCTTCCAAGAGTCACTTTGAACCGACGGCCTCGTATGCACGCGCGCTTTTCGGACGCACGTAATTATTTATAGTCTATATTAAAATCATACACTACATACACATGGAAGAGAGAGAATGAGGTAGATAGAAAGATAGAAAGATAGATAGATAGAGAGGAAGAGTAGGGAAGAGGGCGAGGATGTTTATATTATCACAAAACAAAATAGAGAGAGAGAGAGAGAGAGAGAGAGAGAGAGAGAGAGAGAGAGAGAGAGAGAGAGAGAGAGAGAGAGAGAGAGAGCGAAAGCCAGGGCGAGATGTTCCGCTGTTTATATTATCTGTAAATAAAACACGTTAGGTTGTAGCCACAAGGCCCGGTGAGCCTAACCTAAATATTTGATACAAGTTATAAACACCGGTAACAGGCGGCAGTTGGGGGTAGGATAGACAGGAAGATGAGGGTTAAGAATAGAAGGCGGAAATGATGGATAGGAAGCACGGATTAGGAACAGAAGGTGGGAATGAAGGATAGGAGACGAAGAATAGGAACGGAATGCGGGAATAATAGATAGGAGACGAGGAATAAGAACAGAATGCGGGAATGATGGATAGGAGACGAGGAATAAGAACAGAATGCGGGAATGATGGATAGGAAGCGCGGATTAGGAACAGAAGGTGGGAATGAAGGATAGGAGACGAGGAATAGGAACGGAATGCGGGAATAATAGATAGGAGACGAGGAATAAGAACAGAATGCGGGAATGATGGATAGGAAGCGAGGATTAGGAACAGAAGGTGGGAATGAAGGATAGGAGACGAGGAATAGGAACGGAATGCGGGAATAATAGATAGGAGACGAGGAATAGGAACAGAATGCGGGGATGAAGGATAGGAGACGAGGATTAGGAACAGAATGCGGGAATGATGGATATGAAATGAAGATTAAGAATAGTTAGGAAGGGATACAAGATAGGAGACGACTATTAAGAATAGGAGGACGGGGATACAAGATAAGGGGCGAGGATATTTTCCATATATCAATCAGATTTGTGAAAAAGAACACGATAAGTGATTGCGATGGAAAAATATTTGTGAGCTTTTTATTCGGAATGTCTGATTTGCCTGAAATATTATAGTAAATATATGGAGAGAAGGAGAAGGTGAAAGAAAGAGAAAGAGGGATAGAAAGAGGGAGGGAGGGAGGGAAAAAGAGAAAGAGTGTGGGAGAGAGACAGAAAGAGAGAGAGAGAGAGAGAGAGAGAGAGAGAGAGAGAGAGAGAGAGAGAGAGAGAGAGAGAACCTCTATCCTTATCCTAAACACACTAACTCTTTCACCCTTTATCAGTCCCCAAAATCCCAAATCCCATTGTTTCCTTCCCAGGCCATCTCCCCTTCCCCCCTCCCTCCTCCTTCCCCTTCCTTCCTCCCTTTTCATCTCCCTCCCAACTTACTCCCTACCCCCATATCCCTACCCCGCCCCCTTCACTCTACGCCCGCGTCACGTCCATTAGATTTTCACGCCTATAAAAAAATCACCCTGATCCATATACAAGATTACGCCCAAAGGATGCCACAATAAGTCACCCATCACTGACCGCAACACACGCGAGCGCCCTCATTCCCCCCCCCCCCCTCTTCCCCCTCCTTCCCTCCTCCTTCTCCCCGATACTCCTACCCCTGCCCCACCCCCCACCCCCACCCCCCAAAAAAAAAAAAAATCCTATATCGAACTTAGCCTTTGAACGATCATTAGCGTAATGGCGGCCGCTATTTGCATATGACACCCCTCGCCTTTGATGTCAAATGGCGGGTGAAAAATAACTTGACGAATCGGGCTGTGTGCATCATAGGAATCGCATGAGGTGTAATTTACTGATGGGGAAACTATACATGGATTTTTTTTTTTTTTTTTCCTATGAAGAATGTAGGTCTCGTCTGGATGTTATGGAGGACGATTTTAGAGTGGGAGGGTAGGGTGACTGGAGAGAGAGGGAGGGAGGGAGGGAGGGAGGGAGGGAGAGATCGGGGTAGGTGAGAGGGATAGAGGGAACAGGGAGGGAGTAAAGAGAGAAGGATTGGGGTGGATGGAGAGGGAGGGAGCGAGGAAAAAGGGATGGATGAAGGAGAGAGAGAGAGAGAGAGAGAGAGAGAGAGAGAGAGAGAGAGAGAGAGAGAGAGAGAGAGAGAGAGAGAGAGAGAGATCCTTCCAGGGCCTTCTCCCCCGCCCGCGCCTCCCGTCTCCGACCTTCCCATAGAGCGCGTCCCGTTTTCTTTGTTTCGCCCGCCTTCTGATGGCATGTCGGCCGTCCAGAGTTTATCTGAAGAGATTTATCAAGTCCTGACTTTTACAACTTTGCAAAGGCTCGGATAAGAAGTGGGGTGCGCTCACGCGACCTTTTATTATTGCAATATTTATCTTTATGACTCGTGAATTTAGTCTAAAAATTTCACATTTGCTATAAATTTGGGTTATGTTCACTACCCTCGTGGCTGCTATAAATCTGGAAAGACTATCTGCCTGGCTGTAATAAATACTGGAATTTTCCTTCTTTTTTTGCCGCTGCATACTGTTTATTTTTCTCTCCCTCTCCCCGGTGTGGGAACTGTATTTTTCGTTAGATAAAATCATCAGTTTAGGTAATTAATTTCGGATTTTTGATCGTGTTTTTCAGGTATTAATTGCTGATACTGCCCTGATGAGGAAGATAAATGGCGAAACTATATGCATGTGTACATTATTTATAGGCTTATTCTCTCTCACACACGCACACACACACACACAAACACACAGACCCAAAAACCTCCCGCCCCCAACACACAAACAACACCACCCCGCCCACACACACACAAACAACACCACCCTTCCCCCTCACACACACAAACACAACCCCCCCCCCCACCTCCCTACACACACCAATCTCCCCATCATCCCCCTCACCCCGCACCCCCTACCCCTCGCCCTCCACACCGGAGACCTCGCTAACACCCGTGAGGAAAAGTTGGGTCATTCTATGTCAACGGAGCGTAACTCAGGGTCGAGCTGCCCCTCAAGATATACTGGCGTCTTCCCTGTGCTCTTGGCGGATTTCCTTTGCTTTGGCGGCTTGTTCGTACACGGGGGAGTAGGTGTACACGTGGATTCGGCTAAATATATACACGGATGCACATACAGGAGGGGGACGGAGAGAGCGAGAGCGAGAGCGAGAGAGAGAGAGAGAGAGAGAGAGAGAGAGAGAGAGAGAGAGAGAGAGAGAGAGAGAGAGAGAGAGAGAAACAAGAAGTACAGAGAGACAAGGAAGTGAGGAAGGAAAGGGAAAGAGAGAGAGAGAGAGAGAAAGAGAAAGCAACAAAACGAGAGCGAAAGAGAGAAACTAAAAGAGGGAGAGAAAGAGCTCCCACCGTCGCCTTCGTCAGGAGAGCCGCTCACACCGTGATCCGTGCGTCATTAGAGCTGCCGGGCCGCCTCTCTCCCGCTGCCTCCCTGCCTCCAGAATACCTAAGGACGCCGCTGCCAGGGTGTGCTAAGGGGGGCCAGGGGGAAGGGGAAGGGGGAGGAGGAGAGGGAAGCCTCATGGCGGGAGTAGAGAGTGAGGAGAATAGAGGGGGGAGGAGGGGGGAGGAGGAAGGAGGAGGAGGAGGAGGAGGAGGAAGAGGAGGTGGAGGAGGAGGAGGAAGAGGAGGAGGAGGTGGAGGTGGAGGTGGAGGTGGAGGTGGAGGTGGAGGTGGAGGTGGAGGAGGAGGTGGAGGAGGAGGAGAGGAGGAGGAGAGAGAGAGAGACAGAGACAGAGAAAGAGAGATAAAGAGATAGAAAGATAAAGAGAGAGAGATAGATAGATAGATAGAGAGAGAGAGAGAGAGAGAGAGAGAAATAGATAGATAAATATAGAGAGAGAAATAGATAGATTGATAAATAGAGATAGATAGACAGATAGATAGAGATAAAGAGACAGATAGGTAGAGAGAGAGAGAGAGAGAGAAAAAAAGAATGAGAGAGAGAAAGAATGAGAGAGAGAGAGAGAGAGAGAGAGAGAGAGAGAGAGAGAGAGAGAGAGAGAGAGAGAGAGAGAGAGAGAGAGAGAAAGAGAGAGCGAGAGAGAGAGAGAGAGAGAGAGCGCCCGCCGACAAACTTTTGGGCGATGAGAGTGTAAAAATCGCAGCTCGGGGAGTGGACCCGAAACATGCGCCCGGAAACAAGGCAAACTTGGCTGTGTTGCTTGCGAGGTCATGCGCGATATTTGCAACGAGACAAGAGGGCGAAGGGCGGCGATGACTTTCGACTTTCGCTAATCCCTCGAGTGGAAGTGCAAGTCCGAAATCTTAGAAAAAAAAGTTAGAATTTCTAGATTCATTTTTATAGATGCAAACAAATATAAACAAATATATTTCCGATAGTTACCATACCCATTTCACTACTAAGACTAAAGTCTTTTTTCGGCTTCGATATCGAATTATAACCATTATTCCTTCTTTCATTTTGATTATTCTTATTTCATTTGCCTCCGCTTCTCACATAGCATGAATATCATGCATATCATGCAGTCCGATGACAAAGTAATACTTGCTGCAGAAGAAAAGGTGGAGATTATGAATTATACCTTCACCCAAATTAAATCCCAGATGATGAATAAGCTCAAAATGCAAATTCGCCTTGCAACATATGCAAGATTATGGTAATCAAAGGGAGCGATGGTTCCGTGTTGATTACCAACCACAGAATCATCTTAATGTCACAACAAACAAGAGGAACAAAACCCCTTAAGTTGATAAATCACACGACGAAATAATCCTTCGCTTGATTAAAGAAATGCAAAGGAAACAACATGTTATTCCACGCGAGGGAATCTCTTTCATTTTCTTGGTCGCAAAGAAAAGAAAAACAGGAGGTAGTAGATGGACAGTGCAACAAAAAACAAAGTGTGTGTTCTCGCATGTCGTTGAGGAACAGAGAGGTAAGGGAATTGATAAAGAGGAAGAGGACGAGATAGATAAGCGCAACAACAACAAAAACAACAGCAAGGAGACATTAAAAAAAGAGAAGACGAAGAAAGAGGAGAAAAAAGAAGAAAGAAGAGGAGGAAAACAGGATGAAAGAAGAGATGAAGAAGGAGGAGGAAGAGGAAAAGAATAAGTACAAGAAAGGAAGATATGAAGAAGGAGATGAAGAATAAAAAGAAAAATCCGCAAATTCATAAACCCTCATGATACCTTCTCACCCTCGCCACCCTTTGCCGTCCTTCTCTCCTCCCCTTTCTCTTTCTCTTCTTCACCTTCTTCCTTCTCCTCCTCCCTTACATATTCTTTCCCTCCTTTCTCTTTTCCCTCTGCTTTTTCTTCTTCTTCTTCTTATCCCCCTCCTTCTCCTCCTTACCCCTCCTCCTCCCCCTTCACACCCCCTTTTTTCTTCCTCCTCTTCCTCCCCCGCTTCCGGCCGAGTTCCCAAGCCAAGATCAGATTCCCCTCCACAGAGAGGGGGGGGAGAGAGAGAGAGAGAGAGAGAGAGAGAGAGAGAGAGAGAGAGAGAGAGAGAGAGAGAGAGAGAGAGAGAGAGAGAGAGAGAGAGAGGGAGAGAGAGAGGGGGGAGGGGGAGGGGGAGGGGGGGAAGGAGGGGGAAGAGAGAGAGAGAGAGAGAGAGAGAGAGAGAGAGAGAGAGAGAGAGAGAGAGAGAGAGAGAGAGAGAGAGAGAGAGCGAGGAAGGGAGGGAGGGAGGAAGGGAGAGAGAGAGAGAGAGAGAGAGAGAGAGAGAGAGAGAGAGAGAGAGAGAGAGAGAGAGAGAGAGAGAGAGAGAGAGAGAGAGAGAGAGAGAGAGAAGGATTAACCAGCGTTTATCAGCACCCACTGTCCAGCCGAGACGATAAATCAATCGTGCCGATTCTATATAGTGTGAAAAGATAAGCAAATGGAAGGGCCGGTCATGTTGCTATCAGTTAATTCATCTCACTGCTCTGGCGCGCGCGCTGACGCCGTGGGGAGGGGGAGAAGAGGGGAGGGGGAAAAGGAGGGTGTGGGGAGGGTGGCAAGGTGGGAGATGAGGAAGGGGCAGGAGGAGGGGGAGAGGGTGGGCAACCCCTTGGGAGAGGATGGGGTGGAGCCGGAGGAGAAGAAGAAGGTGCGGGGCAGGAGGGAGAGGAGGAGGGGCCAGAAGGGGGGGAAGAGTAGCGGGAAGGTAAGGGAAGCTAAGCACAGCCGATTGCATAAGGTAACGTTAGATCAACCTATTCCCCGCTAATCCCACTTGCTGCTAATCCCTCCCTTGTGCGACTGACATGACCCATTATTAATACACCCCCCTCCACCCACCCACCCACCCTTTAAGCCAAAGAGTCATTAAGTTCCTGTAGATCACAAATGCAGATGCCTCGACGCGTGTATAGTGACGCGACGGGGGTGAATGAGTGGGCGGGGCTTGTCCAATCAGCGTAAATAACCACAAAAGATACGGTATGCAAATCGTCCTTATCAAGAGACGGCGAATAGCGAATCGGCATATATTAATGTGGTTCATCGCGGATATAAATGGACGCCGAGGACAACATCATTGACAAGGAGAAGGGGTGGGGCGTGGCCAAGGAGGGACTTCTTTGCTGACGTCATGTGCGTGACAGCCAATCAGGGATTAGATAGAGAACAAAAAAGAAGATTTTGATGAAGGGAGATATTTAGCATTAGATTATTCATATTACAATGGGAGTTATCTGATCCTCATTAGCATATGTGTCCTACGGTTTATGGGATTGATTATTCTACGTTGTGCCTAATAATAGAAGAGTTGGAATAAGGAGTAAAGAATGAAAAAATAAAAATAAAAACTTACGGAGTGATTAACCCAATTCTAATGCAAAAATAGAACGAAGGAAATACACGCGAGTAGTAATATTATAAAAAATGCAGAGAAAAAGGAAGAGGAGGTGG
>BOPN01000247.1:135164-140164 GCA_017312705.2 Penaeus japonicus
CTCCAAGACGGTCTCTTTGACGAGGCGTAATTCTGAGGCCTTTGAAGCAGCTTCCGTCCATCACCGCCAGACTCACGTATTCCCTCAACCCGGCCCACGTTTCCCTCCCCCTCGCTCAGTTGAAGGGAGAAGGAGAAAGAGAGAGGACAAGGCAGGGAGGGAGAGAGTGAGGGAGGGGAGGAGGAAGGGGAGGGGGAGGAGGAGGGGAAGAGGGAGAGGGAGGGGGAGGGAGGGCGGGGGAGAGGGGGGTAGGGAGGGAGGGAGGAAGGGAAGGAGAGAGGAAGGGAGAAAGAGAGAGAGAGAGAGAGAGAGAGAGAGAGAGAGAGAGAGAGAGAGAGAGAGAGAGAGAGAGAGAGAGAGAGAGAGAGAGAGAGAGACAAAGAGGGAGAAAGAAGATCAAATCAAAAGCAAAGAATCTGAAGTCAGAATGATGATGATAATGAAAATAATAATAATTATAAAAATTATAATAATAACTATAATAACAACAATAATAATAGTGATAAGATGAAGAAGAAGAAAGTAATGTATCCAGTTTCCAGATGATAAATGATGCCGAATAAGGATCACATTTATGACAACCATAACCAGCTGTGCCAATACCAGATCCCTTTTCCATTTCTCCAAAACACACCCAGTCCCTTCATCGGCTCACCCCCCCCCCCCATTAATATATATTTTTTTCTAATCAAAACACAAGACCAGAAAAATTCCCTCAATAACTACACCTGGGCCTCCCTACGTACAAAGCGGTATCAGTTATAAGGTATCAGGGACGGAGTAGTATTAGTGTTGTATCGACAGATCTACAAGTGGTACCCCGCCCACCTGGTACCCGTCATTAGCGATCAAAGGGAAGGGTTGAGAGAGAGAGGAAGAAAAGAACAAATAACTTTCATCTTTGATCACAAGGAACAGTGTTATGTCTGTTTCGTTATACTTTAGAGATAGCTTTTGTTCCTTATCTTTCTATTTATTTGAAATTGAAATTGGAATTAAAATGTTGCATTTACTGAATACATTGTAAAAAAAAAAATGGTAAAAAACTCATAAATTCATATAAACAGACACATGCATGACAATCATCCAAATCATGAACAAAATAAATAAAATCAAGCAGCTTTATTATTTTCTCCACATACTACGAAAAACAAACAAACAAGAGAGCAAGTAAAATCGACAAGAACAACAAAACCAAACCAAACAAAACAATAGAAAAACAAAAGAAAATCCTAATAGAATATTCTCTTGGCGAGTATTTTACAACACACGAGGATCGGCGATAAATTTAGGCCTGACTCTCCGATAAGATCAGCCGCCCCTCGGCCATTCGACACCGCGAAACGCCTTTAACATGGTTTTCTTGAGCCATAACGACCTTCGAGGCTGGGATAATAGACGTTCAGACGATTCATTAGTTGGTTGTAGGGAAATGAACACGGCTACATACATACAGATACATATGAATTTTTGGATTGCTTTCACCTGATGAGGAACTTTCTTTAAAAGTTCGAAACGTCGCGAGTTTTTCCTTTCGATTTGTGGCAGTTTTATTAATTCTGTTATGTGCAGGTTACTGTGTTTGTGTTTTTTTGTGATTCACATATGCCTACGTTCAGGAGAGAAAGAGAGACGCACACAGGTTAAACACCTAAACACGGACCAGACACGGATGAAAAAAAGTATACATACACAAGCATATACAACATGCGCCTCACCAGAGTCGCATGGTTACACGATACCTGCTATCAATGCGGATGAAGGCAATAAAAAAAAAGTTGTGATAACAATACAGAGCCCGCCTGCGAAACCTTTCGAAGAGACTCTTCAAACGATGGAAATATTGGTCGATCTGCTATCTCATACAAATTGTCTAAAGAATAAATAGAGAAAATCACATATAAACATGGACAGACACACAGACACACAGACACACAGACACACACACACACACACACACACACACACACACACACACACACACACACACACACACAAACAAACACACACACACACACAAACTAAAACCTCCGTCGACTTCCGAAACCACAATCGTTATCCCCCTCACTACTATGACCCTCAAGGACTAGGGGGAAACAAGCAGGCGTTGACAGTCGGTTCCAAGACGTGGAAAGAGGGGAAGAAGGGAAGAGGAGGAAGGGGGGAGGGGGGAGGGGATAAAAGGGAATAAATGGAAGACGCAAGAAATGCCGAGATAGAGATTACGAGATTAGAGGGAAACAAATCTTCTGTTTTTTTTTTTCTTAGTGTGATTTCCACCACTCCACCATGGCTCAGACCGAGGCTTATCTGATTAGAAACTGAACCTTAAGAGTATTACCGTGAGCGGGCGGAAGGAGGGGAGAGGATGCGCGTGAGGGGAAAAGGGGAAGCATAAAAGGAAATAACCGTGGAACTGACAGCGTTGGTTATTTTGTTATCTGGCGTTATGCGGACATGCGGCGGCGGGCGGGAAAACGAATAATGATATTGGGCACGTAAATACACAGGGCGATATAGGGTACATATGCATATGCATGCCATTCCAGCGCTATAACTAGGTTATGGGTAAAACATGTGCATTCATATTTGAAATGCCTGGACATGAACAATATCGTGTTAACAATCAGAAATTTCCATTGTCATGGTCATAGTATCCCAAATACCATATCTTGATACAATAAGTATCTTGAGTTCTCTATATATCTGATATCTATATCTATATCTATATCTATATTTATATTTATATCTTTATACATGTACATATATGTGTGTTTATATATACCTATACATATATATATATATATATATATATATATATATATATATATATATATATATATATATATATATATATATATATAATATATAAATGAATAAATACATACTATACCTATACATTCACATGTATCTCTCTCTCTCACACACACACACACACACACACACACACACACACACACACACACATATATATATATATATATATATATATATATATATATATATATATATATATATATATATATACATACACACATACTTATCCTTGATTTTTTTTATTATCGTTATTTCTTTCTATTTCACCGGTCTTCAAGCTTGACCTTTCCCTTTCCATACACCTTTCCCTTGCCAATAACCATGTCTCCTCAGAAGGATTTATCCCCCTACATTCGACCCCCCCCCCCCCGCCACCTCCGAACTGGCACCAGGTCGCTGACACTACAATGACACACAACCGCGATTACTCAATGATGATAAACTCCCCCCCCCCTCCCCTTATAAAAAAAAAGAAGGAGCCAAGTATTGGAATCGACCCAAGATTTACTCAAGGAACTTCTTTCGCCTCTCCTCCTCCTTCTCCTTTGCTTCATTTTCTTCTCATCGTCTTCCTTCTCTTCCTTATTCTCATCACCCATCTTATCTTCCTCCGTCTTTGCATATTCTTTCCCCCTCCTTCCCCCCCTTTCCCTTTTCCATTACTCATCTCCGTCTCGTCTTCCTCCTCCTACTCCTCCTTCTCCTTCTTCTTCTTCTTCTTCTTCTTCTTCTTCTTCTTCTTCTTCTTCTTCTTCTTCTTCTTCTTCTTCTTCTTCTTCTTCTTCTTCTTCTTCATCTTTCTTCTTCTTCTTCTTCTTCTTCTCCTCCCTCTCCTCCATCTCTTCCTCCACCTTCTCTGCCTCATCTTCCTCTTTCTCTTCTCCCCTCTCTCCTCCTTTTCACCTTCCTCTTCATCTTTCTCTTTCTCTCTTTCCTCCTCTTCATCCTTTCCTTCTCCCTCTTCAAATCCTCTTAATTTTTTTTCTTCTTCCCTCTCCTCCTCTTTAGCACTGTCTTCTTAACTCTTACCCAACCCCTACCACCACCTCCTCCAGCAACTTCCACCACCACTACAACCCCTTTCCTCTCCTTCTCTTCCCTCTCCCCTCCCTCTCTCCCTCACGCCCATCCCCTCCCTCTCCCTCTCCCTCTCCCTCTCCCCCTCCCCCTCCCTCCTCTCTCCCTCATGCCCATCCCCCTCCCCTTCCATCTCTCTCTCTCCCTCACGCCCACACCCTCCCTCTCCCTCTCCCTCTCCCCCTCCCTCCTCTCTCCCTCATGCCCATCCCACTCCCCTTCCATCTCCCTCTCTCCCTCATACCCATACCCATCCCCCTCCATCTCCCTCTCCCTCTCCTTCTCTCGCCTTCGCCCACGCCCATCCCCCTCCCTCTCCCTCTCCCCCTCTCCTTCTCCCTCTCCCTCTCCCCTTCCCGCTGCCCCTTCCTCCCTCACGCCCCCCACCCCCGCCCCGCCCCCATCCCTCCTCCCGCCGGGTCAAACAACTCGTGCCATGACTGAGGGGGAGAAAAGTTTAACGAACCAAAATATGCGATGAGTTCAGGGAATAATAATACTAGAAAAAAAAGAGTACGCGGCGGCCAAGTGCAGGCTTTTCCTCGGCTGATCGATGATTTCTCTAGGCTGATGATTAGGGGAAGGGGGTGTGAGGGGGGAGGGGGAAGTGGAGGGGGAGGGGGTGTGAGGGGAGAAGGAGAGAGAGGGGAAAGGGAGGGGGAAGGAGGGGAGAAGGAGAGAGAGGGGAAAGGGAGGGGGAAGGAGGAGAGGACAGGGGAGGGGGAAGGGAGGAGGAGGAGAAGGAGAAGGGGAATGGCAAGGAGAAAGGGGATTAGGAGAAGGGGGGAGGAGAGAGGGAGGCGAGGTGGAGGGGGCAGAAAGAGGAAGAGGAAGAGGAAATAGAGAGAAAGAGAGAGAGAGAGAGAGAGAGAGAGAGAGAGAGAGAGAGAGAGAGAGAGAGAGAGAGAGCGATGTGTTCAGGTCATATTTTTGAAGATCTAAGGTGAATACTTCGATGTAAAAGTAAATTGCCCCTTTTCTCTTTTCCCCATTTTTTAGGGGGGAAAGGGATGGGTGGGGAGGGGCGGGGGTGTCTCGGTGAAAATCAACACCTACTCATAGATATGGAAATGCAAGGTAAGCAGATGGATAGAAAAAAAATCTTT
>BOPN01000247.1:145164-147664 GCA_017312705.2 Penaeus japonicus
CCACCGAAATACCCTTAAGAGGTTGAGGTTTCTGTAAACGTGGAGGTGTGAGGCGTCAGGGCAACGTAAACCATGAAGTTACTTTTTTCTCTTGCTCTATCTAGTTATCTCTCTCTCTCTCTTGCTATATATACATACATACATACATACACACCCCCATACATACGCACACACGCACATACGCACACACACACACACACACACACACACACACACACACACACACACATATATATATATATATATATATATATATATATATATATATATACTGTACATATACATATATATACATATATATTGCCGTGGCTCTGATTAAGCTTTTAGAGCATTTGCTCATGATACATTTACTAGAGAAGTATTTGCGATAAACGAAATAAATTAGAAAATACCAGAGAAAATTTATTAGAAATCATTGTTCACTTCACCCATATTTTGTAAAGAAAGGATATCATATTGCGTTTTATCGTGGAAATGCCATTTAGGAATTTTAAGCTGTACGAAAATGAACATATTTTAGACCTTAATTTACCACCCTGACTAACTGCTTAGGCATGGGTAAAATGTATCAAAGATTTAATTATGTTCCAAAGGTGACGTCATGGCAAAGGAAATCCGGTATGTATTACAAAAACATGGTTCCTTGTTCCTCATATCAAGAGATCAGAAAGACTGTATTAATATACCTAGTATAGTATAATAATGTTATACTATATCATATATGTTTCGTGAGCATAATTACTTAGTTTACATTAGTTTCGTCAATTCCTTCATTTACCACCCTGACTAAATTCAGCGTCTACACTTACTGAAACGTGGGTTGTTTTACCGTAGATTTTTGTGTTAACATGTACTTCCACAATACCTGATTATCACTCTCTCATGTTCTATTTTACGTAGTTTACCGTTACGAATCTTTCTAGAACAGGAGTTGTATCTATACTCTTGAGCGACCAGAACATTGCAAAGTATATAGATAGCACAACACGAAGATATATAAGCGGATTTTTGTATCCTATCTTAAGATTTACTCTCCAAAAAGCAAATTTAATCTGTTGCCCCTCCGTTTACACAGCTAACCTCCGGGGCCTCCAGATCCACGCCGCAGTTTAAATAATTAGCAATTTATAAACTGCACGATTAAGCACCACTTGCGGAGAGTGCATACAACTCTCACTATATCAACACATGCCCCGCTACACCTTACTTCTCCTACTCCGCCTCCCCCTCCTCCCCAACTAATCCCCATCCTCTCTCTTTCCCTCTTCTGTCTACCTTTCCTTTCCTCTCTTTCCTTCCCCTTCTCACGAACAAGCTGGAGAGAGGGAGAGTGAGTCTGTTATATGTGTTCTTACACATATTCACCAGGAGCACGGATCCATCACCTACCCTTCCCCTAACCCTCCCACCCATTCCTCTCTTTTCCCTCTCCTCACCCCTACCATCCCTCTCGCTTCCCTCCCCTTCCCCCGCTACATAACTCTCGCCCGTCCATCCCTTTCTCTTCCTCTCCTTCTCTCCCCTTCACCCGTTCATCCCTCTCCCTCCCAAACCCCACCCTCCCTCTCGCTCCCTCCCTTTCCAGTACCCCTTCCCCCTCAACCCTCCCTCCTTCTCTCCTCCCCTCCTCCACCCCCACCCTCCCTCTCGATCCCTCCCCTTCCCCCACCGCTTCACCCTCACCCCTCCCATCTCCCCCCTACCCCCTCCCATCTCCTCCCCCTACCCCCTACCATCTAACCCCCTACCCCTTCCCTCGGAAACCCGGACGCACGAAACCATTGTGTAAATATTATCGTGGGGAAGTGTTTTACTATTAACACGGACAAGGGTAAAGGTTCGCTTGATAAATACAGACGATACATGTAAACAACCTCTGCTGGGCCCCGGGCGGTCAGTGCTACGTGTCTGCTACGCTGCTCTTACAAGTAGGGTTTTTAATTTAATTTTTATTGCAGACATATTACATAACTTCGCGGATGCTATAGAGCAGGGTTTCTCAACCAGGGGTCCGCAGAAACCTATCAAAGGGTCCGCAGGACGGGGTATTAAACATATTACAGTTAATCCTCATAATTACACAAGGCGTCTTAATCGATATTTTACAGTCGCTAAATACAAGTTCACCATTTTGAAAACCCAACTATTCTGTGTTCTTAAAAGTGAAATTTACTTTATTTTCCCCTTCAAAAATGTGCACGGACTTTTTTCTTTTATTTTTGTATCATGCTTATATAATGAAAACTATCTGACAATAAACACCACTTCCTGTGAAAAGCAACCATTTTATCACCATTCTTTCATTAAAGAAAAAGTAAAATGGCTACATCCTATCTAAACCCGTACCAAGAGGTTCCCTAAATATAAAGCTGTAAAGGGTCCACAAAGCCCGAAAGGTTGAGAAACACTGCTATAGAGGGTAGTTAGAAAAAGCGAAGCGAAGGGAAGTAGGGTAGAAAATAAAGAGTGGATGGCACTGATGCTTCAAGAAAGAGATTGA
>BOPN01000247.1:152664-155164 GCA_017312705.2 Penaeus japonicus
GGGAGGGGGGGAGGATAGGGGGAAGGAGATGGGTGATGGGGGGATGGGGGAGCGGGAGGGAAAAGGAAAGGATGAGGGGGAAGGGAAGGGTAATGACCCAGGTAGGGTGTGACGTCACAAAGAAAGCGGGAGGGAAATTGTGGAGTATAAAATATCTTAAAAGAGGGATGAGCTGGTGTTGGAGGATGAGGGGAAGGGAGGGGAGGAGAGGGGTGGGGGGAGGGTCCGAGGGAGGAACAGATGACGAAGAGAGTTTGAATGTTCCTGTCATTAACTCCGGCAAGTTCTTTTCTCCATATCCTGGGACGCCGTGCCAACTTTTTTTTTTTTTTTTACGTGTGTTTGTAAGCACCTTGCATTTTCTCTCTTACTCTTCTCTCATTCTCTACACACACACACACACACACACACACACACACACACACACACACACACACACACACACACACACACACACACACACACACACACACACACACATTTTTACTATTAGCAAAATTGGTGGCCCAACCCACCACTTTTCTGAATACTATCCATATAAGATGGAATGGACTGTGCGAATTACTTTTGGAATATTCGCCCTTAATGATCTCCAACCTTAATTCAGAACGTATTTCTTTTTTTTTGTAATTGCCTGATCTTAGTCTTAATCACAATAATGTGACCCAAATATTGTGCTTTGGAGAGTGGAGGTCGCTGCGTTTCTTGTTCTGTTTAAAACTGCACTAATTTCAAACAAATCAGCTGATTGTTTGTAAGGCTCTTATGCAATTTCTGTAAAAGGGATGAAAGATCGAACTTGAGTTTCGTAAGGAGTAGATTAAGTTCTAAGTTGTTTAAGAAGTTCTCGAAAAAGAGGTGCTGGTAAGTGGTGTAAGAAAAAAAATCTGGATTGCTGAGAACTTTTGCAGTGAATCTTCCAGAACTTGTCATTCTGTAGTATAAGTTTCCTTTCTTCCTCTAAGCCACCGACGCCTTCAACAGTCGCCTTTTGTCTTTTAGCGTGTGTCGTTTTTTCGTTTTTCTTCTTGTTACTCGTCTTCTTCATATCATTTTTCGTTTTAGCTGTATTTATTCCATTTCTCTTTTTTATTGTTATACATTTTCCGCTTCGCCGTGACTCGATAGTCTAAGAAGTGTATTTATTCATTCATCCATCTCTTCATCTATTCATCTATCCATTTATCAATTTATTCATCCATTCTCGACAGGAGGAGAATCAATACGGAAATCGCTTTTGAAATCCTTCTTTCCCTCAGCAAAACGAGGTTCATTTTTGAGCCTCTGAAAAGAAAGAGGTGCGATAGATCCATTTTTTTTCGTCCCGACACGAAAGTTTCGCTACGGCTTATGGCGTCTGGGCGAAACTTCTAGACGTTTCTGAGCTATTAAATGCAAATGAATCCCGAAGCAATTATCATATGCTGAATGCAAAAGGTACGAGACACTAACGATTGCCGTGAAAAAAAAAACAAATATCAGGTACATCTTCAGGTATATCTCGAGGACTCGTAGGCGGCTTCTTGAACGAGAGGCGATAGCATCTGTTCGGTTCCATGGAAGGTATTTATGGCTGGTGAGGGGTTGGGTGGGGGTTGGTGGGGTGTGGTGAGGGGGTGGGGTGGAGTTAGTGGTGGAGGTAGGAGACTTGCGGGAGATAATAGGTGTGTGGGAGTTGATAATATATACAATCACACACACACACACACACACACACACACACACACACAGAACTATGTGTGTGTGTGTGTGTGTGTGTGTGTGTGTGTGTGTGTGTGTGTGTGTGTGTGTGTGTGTGTGTGTGTGTGTGTGTGTGTGTGTGCAAGCGAGTGGTCTTAGAACAATCAGAACTAGGATAAATATTAAACATATACTACCAAAGCGACCATCAACAACACATCGATGTCGCTCGGGTCCAAGGGGAGGAATCATCGACATTGAGAACGAGGTCTGTGACATCAACATCCCTGGAGGGCATCGAAATCCCTATGTGACACCAACATCCTTAGGTGACATCAAAATCCCTAAATTACATCACCATCCCTCAATAACATCCGCATCCTTTAGTGACATCAACATCATCAACATCCCTAAGGCAGTCGCTATATATTCTACAAAAAATAGAGTACACTGTATTTCAATCTATTAAGTAATTAGTAGACTACATCAAGTATAAGATGAACAATAGAACAAACAAAAGCATATCAATGGTGAGATCAATTACAGAAATTACATAAGAAGATTACAAATAATCGTCTGATATTAATGATGCTTTTAGGATAAATATAGCAATACTAACAGCGATAATAATAACTGATGATGGTGATGATGATGATGATGATGGTGGTGATGATGATAATAATGATAATGATGATGATGATGATGATGATGATGATGGTGGTGGTGGTAATGATGATGATGATGATGATGGTGGTGGTGGTGGTGGTAGTGGTGGTGGTGATGATGATAATGATGATAATGATAATGAGGATGATAATGA
>BOPN01000247.1:160164-162664 GCA_017312705.2 Penaeus japonicus
TCTTCGTGATTTTCTAACGGAAAATTCTCTGAAGTAGGTCTACATTCAAAATTCATTCATTCGTACATTATCTAATGTTGCAGTATTTCTATCGCATTTCTTCTTCTTCTCTCTGCACTTTCACTTTTTTTATACTTCTTGGTTAAATTTTCTTCAGTGTGTGTTACGTCTTCCTCCTCTTCGCCCCAGGCGACTCCTCCAAGGTTAGCAGGTGCCGTTAAGACTATTACACGCGTCGGGAAGTAGATGAAATGCGTCCCGGAAACTTCTTTTTTTTTATTATTATTCTTTTTTGCTGCTCTTTGTTTCTCTGCTGTCTCTTCTCCCCCCCCCCCCTCTCTCTCTTTCTCTAGCTTTCTCTCTTTCTCTCTCTCTCTCTCTCTCTCTCTCTCTCTCTCTCTCTCTCTCTCTCTCTCTCTCTCTCTCTCTCTCTCTCTCTCTCTCTCTCTCTCTCTCTCTCTCTCTCTCTCTCTCTCTCTCTCTCTCTCTCTCTCTCCCCACTTCTACTTTCTTTTTCGCTTTTGAGGTATATGCACAATCATTAGAAACAACATTTACACAGCTGATAACACACCCGCTCTCAAAAGGAAAACGGACGAGCAGCTCAAGAACAAAGCCATGCATAAAAACGAAGCAAGGTAAAACAAAAAACAAAAAAACAAAAACATAAAAAAATAAAAAAAAATAAAAAATGAAAATAAATAAATAAATAAATAAAAAGACGGAAAGAAACCCCTCGTTCTAAACAATTCAACCTCGGCCCCCTCCCGCCGGCGCGTCAGAATAATCCCTTCCCTTCAGGATGTATACGACGTCGAGGAGGTGTGAGGGATGGAAGCCACAGCAGGTCTTCTTGCTCGGTCCTGTATGGGTTCCTGTCGGCCTCTTGTCTTAGGGAATGCTTCCTCGGGCAAGTTTTAACATTGTCCGTGTGGGGTCGTCTTTTCCTTTCATGTGTAATTATAATGAAACAGTCCTTCATTTGGTAAGTGAATAACAAATATCAATCATACAAATGTTCAAATAAGATCTTTCCCTATAATGCAAGAAAGTAACATAATAACACCGAAAAAAAACTATTAACAAGAAAAATCACTTACTGGGACACCACAGTCGTGTTCAACACACGGGGTCGGGCCTTCGGGGCAGAAAGCCATTAGATATTCAAGATGGGTAGCCAACCACTTAGACTTTTAATACTGTGCAATTTAGACGGCGCTTGCGTTAGTGGCGTTATTGTGGCAAGTGGGAAGTGCAAATATATACGAATAAATTAATCTCGTTGAGTTATGAGCCTCGTCCCTGCCGGAGCTGGTGGGGGGGTGGGGGAGTGGGGAGAGCCGCCCGTGGCTACGATCTCAACAAAAGAGCTTGGCGGGATGCACAAGGCGGCCAGAACAAAACGCCGGTAATAAATGAGCCATAAGCTATTCACCTATATTTTCCAAGCCCGCGCGACCACCCCCACGTTGGATCGCCTTTTTCGGAGCTTCGGGTGAAAGAAACGTTGGAAATTTATGGCAAAGTTTGCGTCTATTATCCAGATTTGGCCTTTATCAAGCTTGACAAGCTGATGCGCCATAGCTATTCAACAGAAGTGCATGTATGTTTACGTGGAAAGGCATAGTACGTAAAAAAGCATGGACTGTAATGGCTCACTGGAAAGCAAAAAACTCATGCGTTTTTATGCTTCACATCACGCAAATCGCATCTTCATTTAAGCCAGCACGGAACTCAGGGGTAAGAACGGGACACCACCGACGTGCAAACATTTGTCGATTATGCAAACAACTCGACTGAGAGACAAGCAGTTTAACGATCTTTTTAAAAGCCAAAAGGTGTCTACCTCTCCACGCCGCATACAGACCGTCTTCACTTTTTCTTTCTCTCTCTCTTTCTCTTTCTCCTTCTTTGTCTCCCTCTCTCTCTCTCTCTCTCTCTCTCTCTCTCTCTCTCTCTCTCTCTCTCTCTCTCTCTCTCTCTCTCTCTCTCTCTCTCTCTCTCTCTCTCTCTCTCTCTCTCTCTCTCTCTCTCTCTCTCTCTCTCTCTCTCTCTCTCTCTCTCTCTCTATCTATCTCTCTCTCTCTCTGTCTTTCTGTCTCTCTCTCTCTCTCTTTTTTTTCTCCCTCTCTGTCCCTCTCTCTCTCTGTCTCTCTTTCTGTCTCTCTCTCTCCCTATCTCCCTCTCCGTCTCCCTCTCCTTCTCTCCTTCTCTCCCCTCCCCATCCTCACACACACGTCTGTTGGTCTTTCCGCAACGATGATCTTCACGACTAAGACTCCTGTTTGTGCTGACATCAAAAGGCCGTATGATTGGTGGCCTCAAACAAAATTCAGAGGCCGGCGGATATGACTGACACTATTCTTAGTGCGGACACGGACGTTGGTTTGGATTGCCATTCCACACTGGCTGAAACTCTTCGGTTTAGCCACAGAAAACAAGGGAGGAGGAAAGGATGAGAGAGAGAGCGAGAGAGAGAGAGAGAGAGAGAGAGAGAGAG
>BOPN01000247.1:177664-180164 GCA_017312705.2 Penaeus japonicus
TTCTTTTTCTAGGTATTCTCTTAATTTACAACGGTTGTGCACAATCACAGCCACCTAAACCTTTGCAATGGCGATAACATCTCACACTAAAAGGCCACCGCCGTACATCTTCCATCACTACACACTTACAATCACGCTAATGACAAAGAAACTTCACAGACACAGATGAGTCACGCGAAAGCAGATGGAAGCATAACTTAAAAATGACAAAGCTCTCCCTTTTTCCACGTGGCTTTGACGTTCATTGCTCATGCACTCAACTAAATATCATACAGATTGTAAGTAAGATTGTAAAGAAAAATACATCACACACTTTGAGAAAGATGGTATGAATGAGGGAAGGAAAAAGAAGAACATCCTGAGCTCAACTTGTGTTTAATAGTCTCCTGCATTATTCAAGTTGGCTTCATGTTCGCTATTATTTCATATCATACAACCACTTCTGTAGAGGTGGGTGCTCGCGATAGAGAGATGCAGAGTAGGAGATAGATAGATAGATACATAGATATATAAATAGATAGAGAAAGACGGAAAGAAAGAGAAAGCCATGCAGATAGATGGGCAAAAAGAGAAAAGAGATGGATGGACAGAGGGATTGACAGTTAAGGCGTGGTTACACTGCCCATCGATTCATCAAATCCAATCATTTTGAGTGGGATTTGCCCATCGATGGGTTCATTCCACTGTTTTTTTGTCCACTCGTCCGAAGCGATGGGCACCCCATCGTCCATCGGTGGAGCAGTGGAAAAATCATATTCGTTGAGAGTCTATAGTATACGTGGCATTAGTTTAATTATATATTTATGCATTATTAGTATTATATATATTAATAATCTATAATTAATAATTATAATAGTAAATTATCATATATACACTTATATGAATTATTTTAAAAAACAAAACAAAAACAATGCAAAATATCTTGTATCCTCATTTGACTGACGAACATAAACAAGCGCTTTAATACTTCGAAGAGGAAGAACGTCTTCTCGTCATATTTCTATAAGAATGTGGAATTCGGTGCTACCACCCTTGAATTAACTTGTGATACACACTTTGGTATTTTTTCTGTTGCCATGGTTTCATCCATAGTCTCTTTCTACTTTTCTTGCTCTTTTTATATTCTCTATACCTGTGGAAACACGTAAGTGTAGCAAGAGTGAGGGAGATGACCGCAGGATCCATTGCAAACTACTGATGAGGGACTGCGGACACGATTTGTTTTGATGCCACGATTCAGTGGACTGGGCCGATGGTTCTTTTCGTAGTGTAACCAAAACGGATGGGTGGGTGGGCTCCAAGGCACTGATAATCATTGGATTCCAACGAAATCTATGGGCAGTCTAACCGTAGCTTTAGACAGACAGACAGAAAAACAGATCGATTTATATATATATATATATATATATATATATATATATATATATATATATAAACACACAAACACACACACACACACACACACACACACACACACACACACACACACACACACACACACATATATATATATATATATATATATATATATATATATATATATATATATATATATATAAACACACACACACACACACATACACACACACACACACATATAGAGATAGACAGATATGGATAGATAGATAAAGAGAGAGAGAATATGTATGCCTTCGTGCGTGAGAGCCTCTTCGTGTGGGTGCGGATGCAAGGGTCACTGATCACTGCAGTATATCATGCACAAACTATCGCACACGTGACCAGATCATGAACTGCTTAATAATACCCAATACTGCTGGATCACCTTGCATGAATAGTGAAACAGTTTACATCAATATCATGAAGTAAGTCGGCAGCAAGAGGCCAAGGAGTTTCTTGCATGCAACCTGACATACTGATCAGTTCCGCGTCAAATACTTCATTCAATCGAGGTTGCACAACGACTGCAAACAACCTCTCATTCACCTGTTAACAAAGAACCGCTATTATATTTTTTTCCGAGTCTGTCACTACAAAATCTAAATGACATTAAAATCAAGAAAATACAGGATGCTATTTCAGTTAAGTATAATAATATATCCATCCCTTAATATGAACTGTAATCTGTTGTTTGTCAAAGCAGCGTAATTGAAAATAATTGAGGTGAATGAAAGTCCCGTATGTACGGAAATAAACGACTTGTGCAAGAATCAAGAGCAAACAATCCATAAAGTGGATGGAGGAGAAAGAGAGGGAAAAGATGATAATAGTGGTGGTTAAAGGCACGAATAAAAAAATTATATTATAGAGGAGAAGTAGGAGGTGGGGGAAGAGGAAGAGGTGGAAGAAGAGGAGGAGGGGGATGGAGGATAAAAAAAATAATAATGGTGGTGGTTAAAGGCACGAAAGAAAATATCATATTATAGAGGAGAAGGAGGAGGTGGGAGAATAAGAGGAAGAGGAGAAGGAGGAGGTTAAGGCATAAGAGGAAGTGGGAGAATAGGGGGAGGAAGAAGAGGAGGCGGTGGAGGAAGAGGAGAGG
>BOPN01000247.1:187664-190164 GCA_017312705.2 Penaeus japonicus
GAGGAGGAGGAGAAGAAGGAGAAGGAGGAAGAGGTGGTGAGAGGAGGAGGAGGAATAGAAGTTGGAGAGGAAGGAGAATGAGACGGAGGAGAGGGAGAAGGAGAAAAGGACGAAGGAGATGAAGAATAATGAGGAGAACTGGGAGAAGGTGAAGATGAAGGGGAAGACGGATTTTGGGGATGTTGAAGGTTGAAATGAAGTAGCGGGAGGATGTAGACGGCATATTTCATGACGAGGCAGCAGGCAGTGGAATATAATTACCCAAGGTGGCGGAAGACACTGTGAAACAAAGCAGGATAATCCCAGGGAAAGCAGAGTACAGCATGTTGACATAAAAGTTGCCGAGACGCGTGGGACAAAGCTAGCGCGAGAAGTGAAGTTCTGCTAAGCCATTGAGGGGGAGTTGTTCCGACGCCTTACAAGAACGTAACTAAAGTTTGCGAGATATAATGACACCTGGGACGCTCCTTTTCGAACTCAAATGGTCACCTGAAACTAAGTACCTGCTGGAACCACACAAAACTTCTACCTGACATGCTGGAGCTCAACATTAACATGAGTGGCTGATACTTATGGTGCCTTTCCTCATCATACTTCCCCCTCCGTACTCTAATCTCCTCGATACCAGGCGAATAACAGGACTAACCTCATCATTCATCATTGTAGTTATCGAAGTCAAGATTAGCAGCACAGGGATAGTCTCTGATGAATCAGTTCGAAAAAAACGGTATTTAATCAGGACTTTCCATGTGCTTTCGTGCGTCGCAGATTACGCAAGTCTGCCTCCCCTTCTGTAATGACTCCTCATCAAGACATGTTCTCGAGGGAAAACAACACGCATTCAAACTCCGAGCAGCGAGCGACCGGCGGAGGAAGAAGGAAGAGGTGCTCGTGAAGGTGAGTTCGTGAAGGTGAGTTCGTGAAGGTCTTCGCTCCACGCAAAGCAGTGTCATCGCCTTGAGCGATTACTGCTATTAACCTCAAGGCCTTTCATAAAGAGGCACAACCTCCGTGCGGGCAGGAGGCGGCGGCGGCGGTGGGAGACACAGCTCCCTCCACACGACTCGTGACAGGGAGTAGTTGCGGGGGAATATGGGTGTGTTTCTGTCTGTCTGTCTGTCTGTCTGTCTGTCCATCAAGAGAAAGGGAGAGGGAGAGAAGGAGAGAGGGGGTAGGGAGAGGCAAAGGCAGAGAGGGGGGAGGGAGAGGGAGAGAGGGGGAGGGAAAGGGAGAGAGGGGAGAGGGAGACGGAGAGGGAGACGCAGAGGGAGAGAGGGGAGAGAGAGACGGAGAGGGAGAGAGGAGGGAGAGGGAGAGGGGGAGGGAGAGAGAGGGAGAGAGGGAGGAGAGAGGGAGAGAGAGAGAGAGAGGGAGAGAGAGACGGAGAGAGAGAGAGGGGGGAGGGAGAGGGAAAGGGAGAGAGGGGGTGGGAGAGGGAGAAAGGATAAGGGAGAAGGAGAGGGGGGAGAGAGAAAGAGAGAAAGAGAGAGAGAGGCAGCGAGAGAGAGAGAGAGAGAGAGAGAGAGAGAGAGAGAGAGAGAGAGAGAGAGAGAGAGAGAGAGAGAGAGAGAGAGAGAGAGAGAGAGAGAGAGGGAGAGGGAGAGGGAGAGGGAGAGGGAGAGGGAGAGGGAGAGGGAGAGGGAGAGGGAGAGGAAGAGGGAGAGGGAGAGGGAAAGGAAAAGAGAAAGGGAATGGGAGAGGGAGGGAAAACGGGAGGGAGAAAGATAGAAAAATAGAGAAAGAGCGAAAACAAGAAAGATGAATAGGGAGAAAGAGGGAGAACAAGAAAGGGAAAGAGAGAGAGAGAGAGAGAGAGAACGAGAAAGAGAAAGAGAGAGAAAGAGAGAGAGAGAGAGAGCGAGATCCATAACACGAGATGGGAGAGGAGTACCCGTCCTGTCCTGGCCGTCTCTCCAGCAGTATCTGAATGAGCGTGTCTGCGTTAGCTAATTAGCCCAGCCGGTCTTGGGCCTTCACCATTAGAATATCGTGACCGTCCTGTAAAGCCGATGGAGCGATGGCTGAGCCTCCCCTCCCCCCTTCTTCCCCACCCTTCCCTCTCCCCCTCCCCTATCTCCCAACCCCCTTCCAGATCATGAATGGTGGCAGGTGGCACGCCGGAGCCCCGGGTGGGCGAGGGGGGACGAGGGGGGGGGGGGGACCGGCAACAAAGAAACACGTGATTGTACTACATGTCTTGGGAGTAGGCGTGTGTACCTCGCAGGGAGTTTGCATGGTAATGTGCCACATTCAGAGCGGAGGGTCGTGCCGGAACAATGCGCTGAGTGACGGGTGGCGAGATAATATATTCTCTGATGCGCATATGCGTCTTCAGCAGCTGTGGATAGCAGATACATCCTCATGATGAACACATAAACACACCCACACACTCAGACACACACACACGCACACACACTGAAACAGACACACACACACACACACACACACACACACACACACACACACACACACACACACACACACACACACACACACACAC
>BOPN01000247.1:227664-232664 GCA_017312705.2 Penaeus japonicus
ATTACATTCTCTCCATTCAGTATTATCCCTAACAGAGTTTTGTTTTCTCACCAAAAAGCCACAACAGGATCCACTGATGTGTGCAACAACACCAATAACAATTTATTTCCCTTAATATTATCCATACCTGAGTCTACTTTTCTCCCCAACCCCCCAAAGTAGTTATATTCTTTTCACTCAACATTATCCATACTTGGGTCTAAACTGCCTTGCTAAAAACACCAAAATAATATCCACCTCTTCTTCGCCATAAAAGTGTTTCTATATGAAACAACGAAACTGTCTCTCATTTTATCTCTTCTACCTTTTTTTTCTCACGGCGGGTTTCCCCTCTACCTAACATAACAACAGTACGTGTCACTTTGGAAGGGGAAACACAGTCACTTTTCAAATAAAACAGACACTTTTTAGGCGTGGAAAAAATATATATGAAACCATAGTACTGAAAATACACAAAGGCAGAATAACAAAGACAATAAAGATATGAAATGATTTATATATGTTATAAATGTACGTGTTTTTCATTGTTTTATATAACTTAACTTTTTTATGGTTCAAGCATTCTATAAATCGTATGTATTTCATAATCTAAACTGGTTATGCATTATCAAGGTGCTAAGTAATCTAGATCTGATAATGGACTTTTATATAAAGTCTAATTACTCAATGGTATAGCACACATACAGCATAATCAGTGTAGTAGTTAAAGGTATTTTGTTATGACTATCCTGTATCACAATTATATTTTTTGGTCATCTCTTCTCACTCTGCCTCACACTCTCCTTCTCCTTCTCCCTCTTTCTCTCCTTCTCACTTCTCGCCATCCTTCCCACTTTCCCTCTCCTTCTCCTTGTCCCTGTCCCTCTTCTTCTCCATCTCCCTCTCCTTTTCACTCTCCCTCTCCTTCTCCCTCTTCCTCTCCTTCTCACTCTCCTTCTCCTTCTCACTCTCTCTCTCTCTCTTTGTACCTTCACTTCCCTCATATTTCTCGTTTCCTCCCTCTAATTCCCATCTTCTGCCTCCCCTTTATTCCGTGTTTACCTTCCTTGTGGTCAGAAGATACTTCGCTATGATTACATTTTTCACTTCGTCCGCCTATGCCTTGCTTTCAGTTAATCAATAATCGTGGATGCGTACGGCGGCATTTCCCCCCTCCTTCTCCCTCTCACTCATTTCTTCTTTTTCTTCTCCCTCTTCGTTATCGTTATCCTCAGCATCATTAGCAGCACCATTAACATTGTTATCTAACTTATTATCTTTATTATTATCATCATTATCATTTTAAGTATTATTGCTATTACCGCTATTCATATTAGCATCATTATTCGTATTATTATCATCATTTTTCTTCTTCTTCTTCTTCTTCTTTATGCTTCCCTATCTTCACAGTCTTCAAAGAACTCTAATCTGATGCCCGCCCTCCTCCTCCCCCCCCCCTACCAAAAAAAAAAAAAAACGTTGAATTCATTACCTTAAAAATACCAATAGGGAACTTAAATATTTACATTTACATTATCAGCCTGGAGACTAATTTTATACTTATGATGACAAACTTCTTACAAGTGGACGAATTTTAAAGTCGTATTACGGATCGCTGCTGTCTATGTAAATAAACTAAAAAGTAAATTTAGTTTCATAAATTCAAAATTCAAAAAAAAATTCAAAAAATAACGAGAGGATGTTATTGGAACCATTTTGTTTTAGAAGATTTTTATACATGCTAATTTCTATCATCATAATTTACTCTCGGGCCTCAATCTTGCGTCATGCTGTTTTAAATTATAGTTTTATCTCGATCCTACATTAGTCTAGTCTAGTCTACTTGAAATCTATAGCACATATCTGATCTAACGGTTCTTGCCTGATCACTCTGATATCTTTCTCTCTCAAGATGATGCTTCACCTTCTCTCCTTATCACATTGCCTTATGCCTTATATAGCATATACCCCTTCGGCCAGTCACTCTGCTACCTTTCGTGTTATCTCTCTTATCGTCCGACCCGCGGCAATCATCAGCGTGTATCCCCCCCACCCCCCCCCCCCCCCCTCACCCCTCCTTCCTGCTTCTCTTCCCCTCTCTCCTTTTCTCTCTTTTCTCTTCCCCCCTTTTTCTTTGTCCCAAATACGAGAGGAAAAACCCGCCATCAGCTTGTTCCGTGGAGTAATGAACCTTTTGTGGAAGGGAATCGACAGAAGCTGATCACTTGCTGTGTGAAAGAGAGGGAGGGAGGGAGGGAGGGAGGGAGGAGGAGGAGGAGGAGGAGGAGGAGGGTGGCGGGGGGAGGGGGGGAGATGGTGTCCATGCGATCGGAGGAGGAGAGGAGGAGAAAGGACGAGGGGAAATGGGGAAGAAGTGGAGGTTAGAGGAGAGGGGGATGAGTGAGTGGATATATGGGAGAGAATATGGAAGGATGATAGGGGGAAGGAAGAGAGGAATTAAAGGGAGATGAAGAGTGGGAATGGCCAATAAGAAGAAGAAAAGAAGGAGGAGAAAATATAAGGAAAAAAATGAGAATGGGAAAAGGAAGAGAGATGCCTTCGGTTGAAGGATGTCGTAGGATCTGGGAGAATGATCGTCTTTTGTCGTGTTTTGAGACGGGAATGGGGAGCGAAAATTCGAAAAGAGATATAAAGAGAGAGAGTGACAGGATGAGAGTGCTAAAAAAAGAGAGAAAAAAGAAAAAAAGGACACGCAAATAGACGCACATTTATTCCCCTCCCCCAACGCAATGGAGAATAAATCACGAGACAAACAAGTAAATAGATAAAACTTGTTCAAACACGTTTCCTCTTTGAAGATGGCGACTAAACCATCTTTCTCGTTAAAGAGGTAAGTTGTTTGCTTGTTACGAGGTCATTGGCAGTTGAGAAAGGGT
The DNA here is from genome assembly GCA_017312705.2 of Penaeus japonicus. Lineage (NCBI taxonomy): Eukaryota > Metazoa > Arthropoda > Malacostraca > Decapoda > Penaeidae > Penaeus > Penaeus japonicus. The sequence goes on from BOPN01000247.1 coordinate 230,541, forward strand.
GAGGGGAAAGAGAGAGGGAACTGTAAGAGGGGAAGAAAAATATCTTTATCGCTGATGCAGCCCTTATAAAGGTTGTTGTTGGGTGTAGGAATAGAGGGGGGGGGGAGGGTAAGGATGTGTGTGTGTGTGTTTGTGTGCGTGAGTGTGTATTCTATCTTTTTTTTAGTTTTATCACACTTCTTTACGATCTCCCTATATTCTGTCCTTCCTTTCTCCCTGCTTCCCTCCCTTTTCTCTCTCTCCCTTCCTGTCTATCTCCGTCTCCATTTCCCTTTCTTCTTCCCTCTCTCCTTCCTTCGCCCTTCCGTCCCTATCACCCCATTTCCTCCTCCTCTTCTCCCCTCCATCCTTCCATTTCTTCTCACTTACTTCCTTCCCTCTCCTCCCTTCCCCTTACCCACCATCCCTCCCTCCCACCCTTCCATCCGTCCTCCACCTCCCTTACCCCTCCACCCTTCCTAGCACCCTTCCATCCCTCCTCCACCTCATCCCCCTACCCCTCTCTCTCCCTACCATCCTACCATCCCTCCTCCACCTCCTTGAAATCCTACCTCCACCCCTCTACCACCTCCTCCAACTCCCTCCACCCTCTTCCACCCCCATCCCCTCCTCCACCCCCCCCCCCCCCCCCCCCCCCCCCCCCCCCCCCCCCCCCCCCCCCCCCCCCCCCCCCCCCCTCCCCCCCCTCTCTTTCTCTCTTTCCCATCCCCTCCCTCTGTCTTCCATACGCTTCCACCCCTCTCTCCTACCTACCCTCCTACCCTTTCCTCCATCCTCCTCCACCCTCCTCCACCCTCCTCCACCCCCTCCACCCTCCTCCACCCTCCTCCACCCATTCCAACATAGCCATAACTCCGTGTTTCGACAACGCCGTGGCACCGTATCCAACAAAATGCCGATAAGTGTTTGTTCTCATTTAATGGACCAAAAGCCGTCGGTACTTTTGTCAGCCGGGCATGTCCTAAGAATGGGTTGGTCGAAGGAGGAATTTAAGGATTTAAGGGTGAAAGGGTGTAAAAGGGAAAAGGGTGTGTGGGGGATAGAGTGTAATTTAAGGGTGTGAGGGGGAGAGGGTGTGAGGGTAAATGGGTGTAAAAGGGAAAAGGGTGTGAGGGGGAGAGGGTGTGAGGGTGAAAGGGTGTAAAAGGGAAAGGGGTGTGAGGGTGAAAGGGTGTAAAACGGAAAAGGGTGTGAGGGGGAGAAGGTGTAAATTAAGGGTTTGAGGGTGAGAGGGTGTAAAGGGGAAAGGGTGTGAGGGGGAGAGGGTGTAAATTAAGGGTGTGAGGGGGAGAGGGGAAAAGAGGTGGGGGTAGAAAGAAAAGGAAAAAGAAAATTATAAAATATTTTGAATATTAAAAGATGAAGAAGATAGGTATGGAAGGAGACAGAAAGAGAGAGAAGAGAGAGAGAGAGAGAGAGAGAGAGAGAGAGAGAGAGAGAGAGAGAGAGAGAGAGAGAGAGAGAGAGAGAGAGAGAGACGAATAGAAATGAGAAAAAGAGTCAATGACAAGAAAAAAAACTATAAAAGGGAAAGAAAATAAGGAGAAGGAAAAACAGGAAAAACTATAAAAGAAAAAAAATGAGGAGCAGGAGAGAACACGAAATATAAGGAAAGGAAAGAAGGAAAAGAGAAAATAAGAAGAGAGAGAGAGTGAGAGAGAGAGACAGAGAGAGAGAGAGAGAGAGAGAGAGAGAGAGAGAGAGAGAGAGAGAGAAGATAAAGAAAAATAAATAGAAGAGGAAAATGGAATATGAAAAGTAAAAAAGGAAAAGAATTAGAAATGGGGAAAATAGGAAAATGGAGGATATGAAGAAAGAAAAGAAGAAAAGAAAGAGAAAATAGGAAGAAGAAAAAAGAAGAAAAATGAAAATATGAGGAAACCGGGGTAAAGAGAAGAAGAGAAAATGGATAAAGAGAAAAAAGAAGAAAAGGGGGAAATGCAAAATAGGAAAAGAAAAAAAAGTAAAAAAGGGAAAAAACACAAGGAAAAAATAAGAGGAAAAATCATGACAAAGATAATGAAGCCCAACAAATAAGAAACAAAATAAAAAAGAGAGAAAAAAAGGAGCGAAAACAATGAAAAAAGGGGGAAATGGGGAGGGGGACCTCTGACCTGCCGCAAA
>BOPN01000247.1:240164-260164 GCA_017312705.2 Penaeus japonicus
GAGAGAGAGAGAGAGAGAGAGAGAGAGAGAGAGAGAGAGAGAGAGAGAGAGAGAGAGAGAGAGAGAAAGAGAGAGGGAGAGAGAAAGAGAGAGAGAGAGAGAGAGAGAGAGAGAGAGAGAGAGAGAGAGAGAGAGAGAGAGAGAGAGAGAGAGAGAGAGAGAGAGAGAGAGAGAGAGAGAGAGAGAGAGAAAAGGAGGGAGGGAGGGAGGGAGGGAGAGCAGGGGGGGGGAAGAGGGAGGGGGGGAGAGGGGCAAGGGGGGGAGAAGAGATACATAAAGAAAGGAAAAAAAGGAGAAGCATGAGGAGAGAGAGAGAGAGAGAGAGAGAGAGAGAGAGAGAGAGAGAGAGAGAGAGAGAGAGAGAGAGAGAGAGAGAGAGAGAGAGAGAGAGAGAGAGAGAAAGAGCGAGAGAGAGCGATAGCGAGAAAGAGAGAGAATGATGAATAAATAAATATCAAAATAAAACAAAACAATAAAAAACATACCTAATGGAAAGAGATAAACAGAAGGAGCTAATAAACCCCACCAAACGAAGACACCCGAAAGTTCACGACAGCGTCCAAGCGTCTCAGAGGAGCGGGTCAAGACGTTCTTTTCTCCCCGAGCCCAATGACTCTGAAGTCTGAAGCTTGAAGTCCTGAGTTGCCCTCTCGCCCCCCTACACACACCCCTCTCTCTCTCTCCCCAACCTGCCGTACCAATCTCCCCAACACCTTATGGCCGTGCGGGTAGGTTGTTTGTTGGTGGAAGTAGGGGTAGGAGGGGGGGGGGGGTGACCTCGAGAATGAACTCTTCTAAATCAGTGGGGAGTGTAAGGGGTAAGGGCGAGGGAGTGATGGAGGGGGGTAGGGCTGGGTGTTGGGGAGGGAAATGAAGGTGGGGGAGGAGTAAAGGGGAGTAATGGAAGGGTAGGGTGTAAGGGTAAAAGGATGGGGGGAAGTGTCGGGGAGTTTAGGGGGTTTGGGAACTATGGATGGGGTAGGGATGGGGGTTGGGGAGAGGCAGTGTAAGTGTAAGTGTAAGGGGGGTGAAGAGGTGAGGGCATGGGAGAAATGAGGGGATGTTAGAAGGGCGTCAGTGTTAGGGTGTGAGGTTGTGGGGTTTTGTGGGAAAGGCTGTCATCAGCTGTAGATGGATGGTAGATGGTAGGTGAGTTGTTACCATGAGAGCGGTTGCTGGTAGAACCGGTTGGCGTAATGAGGAAGAAGGTAGAATTATGCTTATTTATAGAGTGGAAGTGAAAGATCATGATAAACATACTTTCATCTCTGAGCAAAGAAGCTTAACATCTACTTCATTCTAATTACATCACTACCACTTCATTTTTCACACTAGTTCTATTAATTCGTGACGGGATATTTTTCTTCTTCTCCACTATGTCATTTCAAAAGAGGTGAATAATTGTGATTTCCATTTCATTAAAAAAGAAACGTCTCATACCAAGGGCCAGATTCTCACCTAAATGCTCCAAATGCTTAACTTAAGAGAGAAAGAGAGAACAAGATAACATACCGCAAATGTTCAACCCAAAGATATTTTCCTCCGATAGGAATGAGAGAATAAAAATCAGAGGGTCATTGATTCTCGTGAGATAGACTGGGATAAGAATCCCCACGTAGAAACCAGGCCTTTGCGTTCTGTCTCAGCGAATATACATAAATAGTCGTGCGGTTGTAATTACACGATACGCAACCCGTGTTCATTATCGGCGGGACCCTCTGGCCTTAATTATCTCTCTTCTTCATTATCCCTCCAGAGTCGTGCAGGTCTTGTGATTATTGCTCGTTGTTTTATTGGGTCTCTTTTTTCTGTGTGTTCGGATTACATTACCTTAGTCGGTTACTTAATAAGATAAATAAATCGCCTTTCTTGTGGTGCTGCAATGGATAAAGGAAGACAACAACAACAACAACAACAAAAAAGAAACATATCTGGTTCGTAACAAGTCGGTCTATGCATATCTAATCGGCCTTTTCATCTCCAGTGAGAAATCTGAGACGGGACGGGGTGATCACTCTCATCCAGATACCCATCTCGGAAAATCCACTCGAATCAAACAGTCGGCAACACTTACCGACGCAAACAAAAAACGGAGCAATAACACCCCGCCGTAACAGGGGAGACTTAATTAATCTAGAGGACAGTTTTTTTTTTTTTTTCTTTCGTTTGTTTTTTATTTTCACTTCTCTCTCTCTCTCTCTCTCTCTCTCTCTCTCTCTCTCTCTCTCTCTCTCTCTCTCTCTCTCTCTCTCTCTCTCTCTCTCTCTCTCTCTCTCTCTCTCTCTCTCTCTCTCTCTCTCTCTCTCTCTCTCTCTCTCTCTCTCTCTCTCTCTCTCTCTCTCTCTCTCTCTCTCTCTCCCCCTCCCTCTCTCTTTTTCCTCTTCTTTTTTCTCTCTCTTTCTTTCACCTTTCTTTTTTCAGAGCTTTGCGTTGGCTTTCATGATTAACGGTGGTCAGCTGGTCTCATTAGCGGCGGAGGTTTGGCAGCTGCAACTATTCATCAGGAAGCGACGATGTTCCGTGTGATGTATGACCGACCGGTACTTAAGTGCAACCATAATTGCAGATATGTATGACGCCTCTCTTTTGTTTTGGGGGTTGAGTGTTGCATGGATGACAAAGAGATGTCGGAGGGTAATATGAGTCGGCGAGTCTTGTTGCACACGAACGACGATATGCGGCAATACTTCGAGAGGTAAATGTCATATGTTAAGAAAATAAAATAGGGTAAAAAGGGAACAAAATGTATCACATTGTATTGTTAGAAAATATTAGAAACAAATGAAAATAAACAAAATATATTGTGGGAACCTAACAACGTGGGGAAAAAATTGCCCCCTAACACGAACAAACTATGAACCTCATTTGGCCAAATGCTTCCAACTTTTCAATACTTTGTCAACATTTCGGTGACATGTTAATTTGCGTAAAACCGCGTGAAATGAACTTTTCTATGTTAATGCGTAACGTTTTTAACAGCTCTAGTGACGTCAACATTTTCCATCTATTAGATCAATTATAGCACAAATCAAAGAGATTGCAAACAAAGAAGCTCCACAAAGGGGTATATAATGTCAGTATAATAAAATATGAATAACAATAAAATTACAGGCATTCCATCAGCAGTACTACTAACATATTGATATCAATGAAATAATTATCAGCATTAGTCATTATTCAGTCTCAGTATCACCTTCATTATCACCATCACTCTTATTTCATCTTTACCAATATCATTCCCCCCCAAACCAGACCCCAACCCCCCTACCCAACCCACCCACCCCTCCCCCCTACCCAACCCACCCTCCCCCCTACCCACCCCCCTACCCTCCCTCCCTCCCCACAATCTCATCCTCCCATCACCGAGAAATGTGTTGTCTCGCAACTTTCGCAGTAAAATCTCGACGGACATTATAAAACAACTTTATCGGAAACATCACATTAATTTCGACCGTAAATCTCTCGATATAAAACGGGGAGGGAAATTGGAACACTTCCCTGACGTCGGCCGCGGGATCTAAGTACAATGGTGGACAATATTTCACTTCGCGGTGCCTGGGAAGAGCACTGCCGTAAATTCTTCCCGTACGTCGATTGCAAGCTGCCGTGGGGGCTCGCCTAGGCTTGATTCCGTTGCATTATGTTGCAGTATATGTCTTTGTTGTAGCGTAGTAGATCGTGGCATGGCGTGTCTTCGTTGTGTGTAATATGTCGGGGTTATATTAGCATGTCCTGTCATGTTAGCTCATGTAATTCTCTGACATGATTATTCAGTCTGTTAAATGTCTGCTTAGTCTGTGTCTTTCTCTCTCTGTTTGTTTGCATCTCTCTCTCTCTCTCTCTCTCTCTCTCTCTCTCTCTCTCTCTCTCTCTCTCTCTCTCTCTCTCTCTCTCTCTCTGCTCATCTGTGTCTCCCTCTCTCCCTCCCTTTGTCTTTCTCTGTCTCTCTCTCTCTTTCCTACTATCTCTCTCCCTCAGTTTCTCTCTTTCTCTCTGCTCCCTCTCTCTCATTTCTCTCTGCTCTCCTCTGTTCCCTCTATCTCTCTCATCTGCTCTCTATCTCTCTGTCTCTCTCTCTCTCTCATCTCTCTCCCTTTCCCTTTCCCTTTCCCTTTCCCTCTTTCTCCCCCTCTCCCCCCCTCTCTCTCCCTCTCCCTCCCTCTCTTTCTCCTTCTCCCTCCCCATCTCTCTCCTTCTCCCTCCCTCTCTCTCCATCTCCTTCCCTCTCTCTCTTTCCATCTCCTTCCCCCTCCCTCTCTCTCTCCATCTCCTCCCCCCTCTCCCTCTCCTTTTCCTTCTCTTTCTCATTTTTTCCATCTCCTCCTCCTTCTCCTTCTCTCCCTCTCCTCTTTCCCTCCCTCTCATTTTCCCTCCCTCTCCCAGTCCCCTCCAAAACCCCCCTTCCCCTCACTCCAGACATGCAGCACGCGTGATGCATGTCTTAAGGAGAGGGAAAAAAATAATAACAGGAAACACATTTTAATTTAAAATTATGATGAATCATAAAAAAAACACACAGAAAAACAGTAATAACAAAAACAAATTAAATGACATCAAATGAAAAAGTATATCACAGTAAAATGACATTTTCTTTCACAAAAGCCATGCAAAATATATATGCTTCAAATAGTAAACAAAATTAGGAAGCAACCATCAACTCCTTTGCTTTGATCATGATCTTAACTCTTTCGCTGTGGCATGTCTGCACAATACTTGCCTTTCATTACTTTGAAATTATGATGGCAATAAGGATGAACGATTCATAGTCTGAACTGTATTTCATGTATCAAAGTATATCAGTAATTTCAACGATATCCTGGCACGTTGCAAGAATCACGGTGATGATAACTCAAAATATTGATCAATATTGTCGTAACGACTTTTGTTGCTTTTTCTTCATTACTTGATGCCTTTGACGGACACATGATTGAAATGACTTATTTGATCACACGATTTTAAATTGGAATGAATTTATGAAGGAGACCCAAATAGAATTTGTACAAAAAGCAACAGAACTGACTCCGTAACCTTGAGCGTGTTATTCTTGTATTTGAAATAGTGAATGTACCCAGAGCTGGCAAGGTTCCACGTAATAATAATATGTATCCATGCGCGCGCGCAAACACACACACACATACACACACACACACACACACACACACACATACACACACACACACACACACATACACACACACACACATATACACACACACACACACACATATATATATATATATATATATATATATATATATATATATATATATATATATATATATATATACAAATAGATAGATAGATAGATTCATGCCCTGACGAAACAGTAAAGCGAAAAGGCCAACGGCACATTCGCGTGTTTTCCTGCGTTTCCCTTCGTCGTTTTGTCTCCATATCTTTATATATCAAAATTTCTTTCCACTTATCATACTATCGTGCAACTGGCGTCACTGCATGCCCTCCACACCTCGATCCTCTATCAAACAACCGACGAGCTTATCTCAATACACCACAACCACAGGCTATGCAACAATGATTACCTTATTCCGGATCTTGGGAAGCCAGCGGATCTCACCCACCTGCAAATGAAAGAGTTAATTAATTCTCAAGACAGCATATGCTTATCTTACATAAAACAGGTGGAATATTGAACTCATGTGTGGTTTGATGAATCATGGTATTAGATCAGCTGATTGTGAGGAAATGATGTTATTGAAAGGTCATAGGCAATGAGGTGGCATTAGATAGGATAAAAATGAGTGAATGGCTTACATGATTGGTAGGTAATTGGTAGAGATGACTGGTGGGTGATTGGTAGTGTGGGAGAGCAAATACGAAAGGGAGGTAGATTACATCGTGATCTGTTATGGTTCGTGTATAGGAAGCAAAATAAATCATGTTGATAGGAGTGGGATTAAAAGATGATCATATGAGTGATAGACAAGTTGGTGGATTACAAAAAAGCAAGACAATAATAGAGCAAAAACAAAAGACAAAGCTAGAGAAGATACTCTAGACTCCATAGATCTTACAAGGTAACACGCAAGAATAATCCTACGCAAACAGGACGTCAGCAAGAAAGTGAAGGAAAAAAATGAAATAGACTGACAGCGGGTCAACATTAGTATTAACGGGAGATTAAAGGACGGCATTCATTTAATGATATAAAAAGAACGAATACAAACAGGTGGGGTTACAATAGAGTATAATCATAACTTGCTTCACACACACAGATACACTATCCAAGGTACTCCATACATATACACTATAGCGCCTCCCATCCCCTCTCCGTTTCTCCCCTCCCCCCTCCGCCTCATTCCCTCTCTATTGTATATAACACCATCTCGCTATAATCAGGCACTATAATTATTTACCCTTTATCTATTCTCAAGCGATGCAATTTGCATTTAAACTTGGAATCTACATACGTTCGCATCTCATTATCTCAAATAAGTAACCTGGAACGCAGTATCGAACCGAGATTAATGAAAGTCCAAGTATGTGATGGGAGATACAGGGGATTATGCTTTAATAAGAATGTCTAGTAATATGATATAAGGGTGGGAGAGAGGGGGAGGGAGGGGGAGAGAGAGAGAGAGAAAGGGATAAATACATATATATATATATATATATATATATATATATATATATATATATATATATATACAGAGAGAGAGAGAGAGAGAGAGAGAGAGAGAGAGAGAGAGAGAGAGTGGTAGACAGGTAGACAGAGATAGATATAAAAAGAGATAGAGTGAATGATTGGTGCCAATATAAGACACTTGTACATACATTGAATAATATCGAGTTCTCTGTTGCACCTCACAGGCGACCGTGACCCTCACTTTACCCCCTGTGTGTGTGTTTGGGGGGGGGGGGGAGAGGTCAACCTGTCTGGCATCGTGACGCCTTTCAGTCCCAGACAGGGCGCGGGAGAGAGAACGGCTTAACTTTCAGGCATGATCCTCGCTCCAAGTTTGTACTACTGATTCTTTTATTTTTTATTTATCTATTTTTTTTACAAGGATAAGGTTGCACTTCCAGAGGGAGGATTGGCCGATGCAATAGAAGTGACAGTCTCCTGAAACACTGTATCTTGTTGCACTTGCAGAGATACCCTGGCAATGATTGGATTATTCCATATTCCAGCGTTCCACGGATGTTACTTTTACACTTAATGGCACCTGCTACAGAGAGCTATTTATTAAACTTATAATGACTACTATGATAACTATAACGCCACGTGTAATAACATACGCTTAGATTCTCATGTGGATTTACCTGCCATAACTACATCATCCTGTGCCTCTCTTTTTTTTTTTTTTTTTTTTTTTTTACATCATCAACAATTCTCATAAAAGGAACGTTGAAGTTCGTGATAACACTAAAATAACTTGACTCTCTGCGTCATATACAAATTTATCCTGGCCTTTCTTCTGCAGAGTGAGTGACTGACACTTCAATAATACACTGAACAAAATAAAGGGAAGTAACAAGAGCAGCCAAGACTAACAGAGGGAGGAAGAAGGCGCAAGAGAGGGAAAGACTTAGAGGAGAGACAGACTGAGAGAAAGGGAGATTGTTATATAACAGAAACACGGAAGGATAGCCATACAGATTGACAATACTTCGAGATAAAACTCCTAGCATTCTATCTCCTCGCCGGAAACGGAATAGCACTGGCTGTCTCCTCCCTCCTTCCATAACAAACTAACAGCCACGAAAACAGAAGAAGAAAAAAAGAAGGAAACAAAAAAGAAACGAAAAGAAATCCTCTCTGTGAAAAAAAATCTTTCTCGATTAATCCAGCCAAGAAATCGCACGTTGTCAACCCCAATGATCAAAAGTCGAATCCTGAATATCAAAATCTCGCTCGAGCTTTGGTAGTTTAGACATACGTTCATTCGCCTCGTACTTTTCCTTCTCTCACATTTCCCCTGTACATCCTTCCCGACTTGTCAATCTGGACATGCCTCCAGATTTTCCCATCATATTTCTCTTTAGTTTTCCCATTCTTTTCCTTTTTTTTATTTTTGTCATTTTTTGTTTTTTGTTTTGTTTTGTTTATTCCCCTTTGGCCGGAAGGAGTCCACGCGAACATTTAACGAACTGGACCAGTGTGGAGAGCAGCTTGCTTACACAAACCGGTCTGTGGACGGTGAGCTTCCTGCACAACACACCCACATATACAGCCGTGGAAAGGGGGGGGAGGATAAAAATGCATATGAATTCCTTTCTTTTTTCTCTACTGCTTTTTTTCTTTCTCATACTCTATTTTAGGTTGTTTCTTTCTCTATTCTTTCTTCTTCTTCATCCTTTTCTCTCTGTTTCTTTCTCTCTCTCACGTTATCCCCCTACATACAAATATACACAGAGAAACGCAAAAAACAAAAACACGCACACACACACACTCGCGCCCACTCACACCGCATAAGTAAATAACCACCACCGAAACCCTTCAAATTAAATTCATCTGAGCGACGAAGTACGAGATTTAACAGGTAGGGACATCTCCTCCCCACCATGTCCCCTCCTACATGCCCTCTTACCCTACCCCCCTTTCACTCGCCATTCCTCCCTATGCCCACAATCCGCTCCCACGCCACCCGCCCACAATCCCCTCCCACGACCCCCGCTCACAATCCCCTCCCACGTCCTCCGCCCACAATCCACTCCCAAGCCCCCCTTCCCTCTTCCCACTCTCCCCCTTCCCACTCCCACGTCCCCTTCCCCCCTCTCCTCCCCGCACCAATCCCGAACCCACTCCCCCGAGAACCTTTAAGCAAGAGTAGCATCCCCCTGCCGGTCTGGGATGCTGCTCCTCCCTATCTCTAGACGACATCTCCAGAGCGACGGTGTCAAGCAACAGCGGGAGCCCAGTCGGTGCACCGTACAGTGACAGTGATAGCGATATATGATGGTGATGGCGGTTACAGTGACCTGAGTGGTCATCGCAGTGAGGTTGATTAGAATATGGGGGAGTGGGAGGCTGGTTGATATGGTATGGTAATATGGTATGTGGTTTGGTGTGGTGTGGTAGGGTATCGTATGATGTGGTGTGGTAGGGTATGGTATGATGCGCTGTGGTAGGGTAGGGTATGATGTGGTGTGGTATGGCATGATATGATATGGTAAGGTATAGTATGGTATGGTATAATATAGTTGGGAATAGTATAATATGGTATGGAATTGCATGACATGGTATGGTATAGTATGCTATGCTATGTTATGACATGGTATAGACGGTGAAGATGAAGGCGATGGTGATTGTGATGGTGATTAGAGTGGTCATTGTAATGGAGATGATGAGAACTGGAATAAAGGAGGAAGAGGGAAGGGTAAGGATTGGGCGGGGGATAAGTGAAGGTGGAAGGAGGTCAGGGGTCAGGTCCTATTCTCTAGCAGCGCTCTAACCGTTGATGTTGAAGATGATGAAGCTAATTGCAATGTGCACGAAACTAACCTACGGCAAGTCACGGAATCGGTATCCGGGGGACGTGCACGGCTGCAACAGGAATGTTTGGGGCAAAGGGGAAGGAGGAGGTGGAGGAAGGAAAGGAGGGGAAAGAGGAGGAGAAGGAGGAGGGGAAGGAGTAGAAGGAGGAGGAGAAGGAGTAGGAGGAGGAGGAGAAGGAGGAGGAGGAGTAGAAGGAGGAGGAGGGGTGATAGTAATATTAATGATGATGATGGTGATTATGATAATGAGAAATACATCTTTATGACCATACCAAATAAGATCAGCATCACCAGCCATATTAAGAAATGGGCGTACACATCCCGCGTAATTATAAGCACCATATCACAAGCCTCCATAAACGCCCACACCAGCCAATTAGTCTCCACCCCCCACCGCCCCCCCCTACAAGTCTCAGGCACCCCGTCGTGAAGGGTGACATGTGTTTGTCAGCTGGTGCCATAATTGTTTATAAAGTCTTGGCGACAACAACAACTCCTTTCGGACCGAGCGCGGCCGTACACGAGGGCGTGGGATGGATGGCCTGCACCCGTGTATCGTGTGTAGGTATATCTGTCCCTTAGCTCTACTGGGGTATGATGATATAATAACATTATCCTTTCGTTCGCCGTGAGCTAAGTCGTCTCTTTGTAAATTCGAAAAAATGGGGGCGTCAAGATGAATATACTTTTCCTGTCCCCGGGTTTGATTCCAATTCATTCACGGTATGTGTTGTCATAGCTTTGACTCCTCAATAAACATGTTTTTGGATTATACTCAGCTTCAACGCATACTTGCCTGTCCTTCCGTAAAAGCATGGCGTTACAGCCTATTACTTACATCGCACAGAAACAGCCCGTTTTACATCAAAAGGAAGCGATCAATCATACAACTGCGATTATGCTTTCACAGGCAAAGTATGACCTGTACTAACAATAGCCTCTCTCCCTTTCCCTCCATCTCTCTCTTTCTCTTCTCTTCTCTTCTCTTCTCTTCTCTTCTCTTCTCTTCTCTTCTCTTCTCTTCTCTTCTCTTCTCTTCTCTTCTCTTCTCTTCTCTTCTCTTCTCTTCTCTTCTCTTCTCTTCTCTTCTCTTCTCTTCTCTTCTCTTCTCTTCTCTTCTCTTCTCTTCTCTTCTCTTCTCTTCTCTTCTCTTCTCTTCTCTTCTCTTCTCTTCTCTTCTCTTCTCTTCTCTTCTCTTCTCTTCTCTTCTCTTCTCTTCTCTTCTCTTCTCTTCTCTTCTCTTCTCTTCTCTTCTCTTCTCTTCTCTTCTCTTCTCTTCTCTTCTCTTCTCTTCTCTTCTCTTCTCTTCTCTTCTCTTCTCTTCTCTTCTCTTCTCTTCTCTTCTCTTCTCTTCTCTTCTCTTCTCTTCTCTTCTCTTCTCTTCTCTTCTCTTCTCTTCTCTTCTCTTCTCTTCTCTTCTCTTCTCTTCTCTTCTCTTCTCTTCTCTCTCTCTCTTTATCTCCATCCCTTCCTATCCTTTTCCCCTCCCCCTCTCTCTCTAAACTAATGCCAGTAATGCTATTACTGGCGTCTCTCTCTCTCTCTCTCTCTCTCTCTCTCTCTCTCTCTCTCTCTCTCTCTCTCTCTCTCTCTCTCTCTCTCTCTCTCCCTCTCCCTCTCCCTCTCCCTCTCCCTCTCCCTCTCTCGATCAATGCAGCACAACCGGCGTCATATCCCTGTTTTTCAAAGTAGGCCGATATTCATACAGCGTTTTTCCAAACAAAGGCTATCCAGTTCTAGCGACGGGGTGTGACGACTGGCCAGCGTGTGGACTGGGTTGGAGGAGTGGGAGGGTGTGGGTGGGGGATGGAGGAGGGGGTAAGGTTGAAAGAGACACGAAAAGGACGGGGAGGGGAGGGGGTGGAGGGGAAGGGGAAGGGGAGGGGAAGCGAGAGGAAGGGAGGGAGGGAGGAAGAACAGAATGAACGTTTAGACACGTGAAAAAAGGCAAAAACCAATAGTATTTCTTCTCACCGTCAAAATACCAGAACAGAGAGCGGAATTCATCTCCCCTTCCCTCCCCCTAAGGTCCCCCCCCCCTCACCCGCTCCCTCCCCCATCTAAGCGCCCCTCATCCGCTCCCTCCCCCCCATCTAGGCGCCCCTCCCCCTACCACTCCTCCCCGGCCCCCTGATCAATTATTGAAATCGAGGGTGCCTTTTCATGTGAGATTTGTGATATAGCGGCAACTTTACAGACAAGCAATCAAACGGAGGAGAGGGGAGGAGAGGGGGGAAGAGGAGGGGGAATAGAGGGAGGAGGGAGGAGGGATGAGGGGGGAGTGAAGAGGGAGGATGAAGGAGGGAGGTGGGGGAAGTAGAGGAGTAGGATGGGGGTAGGGTAGGGGACCATCTCAGAAGGTTGCAAGAAAAGAGATCAAAGCAACTAAGAGTGTGAGCCGGAGAGTCGAGTGAGAAAAGTGATTCTGAAGGGAAGTAGAAAGGACAACAAAAAAAGGAGGGGAGGGGAAAGGTAGGGAGGAGGAGGGGGAGGAGAGGAAAGGAGAGGAGAGGGGAGAGGGGAGAGGGGAGAGGGGAGAGGAAGGGACTGGACAAGATATGCCCACAGCATTTGCCGTGATTTGAGTGCTAAAAGAGAGAGAGAGAGAGTGATTAATGTACATCCATTAGGAAACTGACACGGGAGCCAAAGACACCGAGTTGCATTTAAAAGAGAGATTGAAGTGGTTCCGCCGGATTTTCCCCGCGTTCGGATGCGTCGTTTCTTTTCTGTCGTTCGGAAATCTATTCATTCATTTCCTTAATATTATCAATGGGGGGAGGAGGGTTGATTATGTAAAGTAACACTATCTTTATCATTTTACTTAGTGTCCTCTTTTTTGGTTTAGTTATTATATATAATCATAAGTGGGTGTATTTGTGACAAAACGACTGCTGTTTTTAGGGGGAATGCGAGAGGGTGAGTTGTCTGAGCACAGAACAAGATATTGCAAATATGTTGGATTTGATGTCGTTTTGTCCGTATTTCAAGAACCCATCTGATTTGTTATCTTCCTTTCCCCTCTCCCTTTCTTTCTCTCTTTTTCGCTCATTCTTCTTCTTCCTCTTCTTCAGCTCTCTCTCATTATCTATCTCTCTCTATCTCTATCTCTCTCTCTTAAAAAAGAAAAAAAAAAGTAGCTCCGTTTGATCCGAACCCCCGCCGCCACACCGAGACATCTGTCGGAAACTAATCGGTCTCAGTCGAAGGCCGCTGTTTATCTATGCAAATGCAGTATTCCCGAATGCATTGCCGACAAACAGGTTTAACACATTTGTAATTTACAGGCGACAAATGTATCCGCTTCGCCGACTCGTCTCCCGCGCCGCTTGCGGGAAAATCAAAGGGAAAATCGGTGGACATTTATGTATAAGTTGGATTTATATTCCACTTGTGTGATATCGAAAACACCTTTGATGATCGGTAGGAGGGATCGGAGGGCAGGAGGAGGGGGGTAGGGGGGCAGGTGTGAGGGAAGGGAGGAAGGAGTGGATTTGGAAAAAAAAAAGTGTGGTAAAGAAAAAGCTAATGTTTCTCAGATGATTTTCAAAATGATCTAGAAGAAGTGGTTGGGGGAAAAGTGGAAGAAGAATTCGCACTTCAAAGGTTTTGATCTCTTGCGGACATCGAGACTCAGACATTGAGTTCGTATCGTGACAGCTTCAAATTATGGCCCATCCAATCATCTGTTGATCATCACAACACAGCTGAAAATCACTGCATACCACACTACTCCTGATCATCATTACACATCACATCACCACAACACATCACATCCGATTTGATCATCAAAACACCTCTGAAAATCACTGCACGTCACACTCATCATTGCACATCACATCACATCCCACTCGATCATCACAGCACATCCCAAAGCGACTCTACCCGACGACCTATAATCGTGATTCCACTGCCTCGAGGCGCCCTTGTGTCAGCCGGCCAGTCCATAGGCACCGAGACCGGGCGAGCGTGTGTTCGCGATTCTTAAGGATTCGAGACGTTTGTTGGTGTTGGGTCAAATGTCACGGCGATGGAAGGGGGCGATAATGCTCGTAGAAGAACAAAAGTATATAGTGGGGAATATTCTGGTTAGACGGTGCATTTGAGTTGGTATGTCACTGCTATTTTCACTTTTGTTCTTCAATAAACACATACACACACACACATATATATATATGTATACATACATACATACATAAATACATACATACATACACACATATACACACATTATATATATATATGTGTGTGTGTGTGTGTTTGTGTGTGTGTGTGTGTGTGCGCGCGCGCGCGTATATGTATATATGTATATATATATATATATATATATATATATATATATATATATAAATATATATATACATATATATATATATATATATATATATACATATATATATATATATATATATATATATATATATATATATATATATATATATATATATATATATATATATATGTATATATATATATATATATATATATATATATGTATATATATATATATATATATATATATATATATATATATATATATATATATATATATATACATACACGTATATATATATATATATATATATATATATATATATATATATATATATATACACACACGTTATATATATATATATATATATATATATATATATATATATATATATATATATATATATATATATATATATATATATATATATATATATATATATATATATATATATTATATATATATATATATATATATATAAGAGAGAGATGCAAGGACAGAGAAACATAGACAGAGTGAAAGAAAAGAGGTGATAGAAACGGCGATCACGGGGCCGATAAAGCGAGGGCGGCGGAACCCTCCTTATCGGCGCGGCTGACCAACGCCCGGATCCTCCATGACTCACGGCCGGAATGTGGCCCTTGACAGATACCGCCCCGTCCACCCCCGGGGCTCTAGCATCTCGGGGTGGGGTGGGGTGAGGGGGGGGTGTAAGGAGGGTGAATCGGGGAGAGGGGTTTAAGGGGGGGGGGGGGGACGAGGTTGAAGACATTGATAGGTTTAAAGGTTGACAGGACCAAGTTTGAAGAGTTTAAGGGGTGTGTTGCAAAGGGACACTGGCTCGAAGGGAGAGGGGGGAGAGGGGCTGAGCTATATAATGGGTTTTGAGGGGTTGAAGGGTTTAAAGGGGGGCGGGGTTATTAGCGGATTGACAGGGGTTTATGTAAAAGGAGGCTACGACTTCCTACCAAGTCCAGATCCCTTCTGAATTTAAAAAGGGTTGTTCACCGCAAAAAATATACAGTATAGTAAAAGCACTTTAATATCAATACAATGGCCTTAAAAATGATGAGCATGGTACAGCACGCAGATGACTGCCAGTTATAATTTTTTTTTAAATCCCTATGTTTTCATAAATAATAATAAGAAAAGGAACAAGAAAAATAAGAATAAGAGAGAACGCGCCTTTTGTGTGCAATTATACTCGACCCAGGGCAGGGCGCTCTAAGACCCACCCACTCCTGAACAGTCTGCCGAAGGCCCCTCGATGCCCGGCGTCTCAACACAATTTTCCCGAAGGCTCCTGAAGTGGTTCTGGGACAACCCTGCGCCTTCCTCGTCGCCGTCTGAAAGAACACGGAAGACCACGTGGCCTCCTGGGACGCAAAGAAACTATCCCGCAAAGGTCGGCTCGCTTTCCAAATTACGGCCATTAAATCCGGCCACAAGAAACCTCATTAAGAGATCGGTATCGCATTTTCTTCGTTAACATATTTTCTACTTTCGGTTTTCTGTTGTTGTTTTTTTCATTGTGCGATACGGGGGTAATTATCATGACATTTTTTGGAGGAGGGACCGTTTGGCAGCGATGGGTTTCGGCGCTTTATGTCCGACATCGAACTAGTGACACTCACCCGTTCCATTCATTAGGCACTGTTCTGCATGCTACTTGTGACGAGAATGTATGATGTATTTTTAGTACAAGACAAAATGAAATGTAACTTGAATGCTATCAGTTCAAGTGGTAATGAAAATAATAACAAGAAAATATCAACAGAATACACTAGCACACAAACAACCAAACAAAAACATATTCACATAAACGGACGAACAGATATGGAGCTGCAGCTATTTATTAGGCTATTGTGCCTGTCCAGACAGAGGTGGACGCAAGTCGTATACGCACACATACATTAGAACATACATATATTTATATACAAGGAAACGCACACATATATGCGAGTGAGTGAGTGAGTGTGAGTGTGAGTGTGTGAGTGTGTGTGTGTGTGTGTGTGTGTGTGTGTGTGTGTGTGTGTGTGTGTGTGTGTGTGTGTGTGTGTGTGTGTGTGTGTGTGTGTGTGTGTGTGTGTTTGTGCGCGCGCGTGTGTACACGTACCACCTGCGTTAATCACTCACTGCGCAAGCACAACAAGCCACAATAAATAACCTCGACTTTTTCTTCCCTCCTTCCTTCCCGCCGCGTTCCTTCTCCCCCTGTCTGCGCACGCCCATGTTCTACAGGACACGACAGGGCGCCCTTGTGTCCTACTCGCATCCACGCCCTCTTACATGCCAACGTATTTTCGCAAGGGTAGTCTCAAAGGCATTATAAAGTCTGTAACTCTTCATGCAGGAGCAGGGCCACGTAAAGGCCAAGAGTGTGTGCTCTGTTTGAGAATGATCTGGAAGAGATATCGTGATGAGATAACATGATGATAATATTAAAAATAACAATGGGATTTATGATTATGTTGGCGATGACAATTACAATAATAATAAAAATATAGTAATGATGATAATGATAATGATGATACTAATAACAATAGCAACAATGCTAATGATAACAACAATGATAATGATAATAACAGAAACAACAAGAACATAACACCAATAATGATGATAATAATAATAATAATAACAGTAATACTAATAATAGCAATAATAACAATAACAGTAATAATAAAAACAATAATGATAAAGATGATAACAACAACAACAATGATGATGATGATGATGATGATGATGATGATGATAATGATAATCATAATAAACACAACAACAAAAACAAACCCACCCCCCCTCCCC
Organism: Penaeus japonicus; assembly: GCA_017312705.2. NCBI lineage: Eukaryota > Metazoa > Arthropoda > Malacostraca > Decapoda > Penaeidae > Penaeus > Penaeus japonicus. The sequence goes on from BOPN01000247.1 coordinate 256,699, forward strand.
CACCCCTACAAACAGACAAACACACAACAACGGACGCAGACGCTGAAATCCCGAACCGACAGCGATCGCAGGAGATCGCCGGACGCCAGAGACAAAAGGCCGGAGAAGAGGAGCGCGTGGGAGCCATTGAACCAAAGCAGGACAGACATTGTAGGGGCTTGACACTGACAAAGGACTGAAGGGAGGTCTGAGGGGCTGAGGGGAGGAGGGAGGGACTGAAGAAGGTCTGAGGGGGTGGGATTAATTTGCTTCTATTTTCGAGGGGCTGGGGATTCATTTTATTTATCTATTTTAATATGTTTTTTTCTCTTTTATATTTTGAGTCGTTATTATTTACGGGTTGATTTTCGTATCAGCATTATTATCGTTATTACTATTATTACTATCATTATTATTGTTGATATCATTATTATATCATTATCATCAGCATTGTTAATCAATTACTACCATTATCATTATGCTTTTTTTTCTTAAAAGGTGTAAAAAGGTGCATAATATCTTTTAATGGAATAACTTCATATTTTTGTTTGTTTGTTTGCAAATCATAATTTTATGTTTGTTTTTGTTTTAGAATTAATTTGTTTCTTGTTCAACGATGTCAATGACTATGATGACAATGACAAAAGAATAACGATGACCGTCTCAAAGAAAAATTGCTCCATAAACTTGGAACAGAAGAAAGTAGAAGATAAAAAAAAAAAAAAAAAATACGAAGAGGAATAAAACTTCTGATATTAAGAAGTTAATTTGAACAGATAAAGATGACTACCTCCAGGGCAAAATGTGAAAAAAAAAACGTGAAAGACAGCGAAGAAGGAAAAATAATTAATAATAATGATCATAATGAAATTATAATAAGAAAGGAGGCAAATAAAAAGCACAAAGAATAGAAAATGAACGATCAACAAGAGAGAGAAATGAAGAAGAGCAAAATCAACAAGAAAAGCGAATAAAGAAGAAAAAAGTAGATGAAACAAAAACGAAATAGAAAGAAAAATGGACAGAAAAGAAAGGAAAAAAGAAGCAGAGCCCGAGAAGAAAAATCGGGAATAAAGAATCAGAAAAGATTGAAAAAGAAGAAAACGCACGCAATGCAACACAGCAAATACAACAATGCATTCGCAGAGGATGAAGACAAAAAAAAAAAAAAAAAAAAAAAAAAAAAAAGAGAGAGAGAAAAAGAGTTAATGATAAAAACGAAGGCGGATGGATTTACTGCAGTGAAACAGTGTCTCATATCGATATCGTTTTGATTTCATATGTAATCTATCACTAACTATTCCGACCGGCGGGCCTTCCGTCCGTGCGCTGAACCAGGCGCGGATTAAACTTTTCTCCAACTGAGTGTGTATGTGCGAGCCTATGTCAGGCGCCGTCTCCCTCCCCTTCTCTCCCTCATTCTCTCGTTCTCATTCTCTCTCTCTCTCTCTCTCTCTCTCTCTCTCTCTCTCTCTCTCTCTCTCTCTCTCTCTCTCTATATATATATATATATATATATATATATATATATATATATATATATATATATATATATCCATCTCTCTCTCTCTCTCTCTCTCTCTCTCTCTCTCTCTCTCTCTCTCTCTCTCTCTCTATATATATATATATATATATATATATATATATATATATATATACATATATATATATATATATATATATATATATATATATATATATATATATCCCCCTCTCTCTCTCTCTCTCTCTCTCTCTCTCTCTCTCTCTCTCTCTCTCTCTCTATATATATATATATATATATATATATATATATATATATATATATATATATATGTATATATATACATATATATGTATATATATATATATATATATATATATATATATATATATATATATATATATATATATATATATGTATATATATATATATATATATATATATACATATATATATATATATATATATATATATATATATATATATATATATATATATATATATATGTATATACATGTGTATATATATATATATATATATATATATATATATATATATATATATGTATATGTAACTATCTATACATATCTTTTTATCAATCCCTCTCTTTCATTCATCTCCTCTATACGTGTCCCTCTCTCCCTCTCACCCTCCCTCCCCCTCTCCCTCTCACTACCCATCTCTCTTATTTGACGCTAGAATTAATCCCATGAAAGCAGATTTGATCGCAATCGGGAAAAAGCTAATCCGGTGACGTTTTCCTGTTCGGGGCGGGTCGATTCGATGAATTCTGTCGATACGGCTCGAGGAATTTTGCGGCGAATGGAACCGTTGAAATCAAAATTGAGTTCTAACTTGGATTACTAGAACCAAATTATCAATATGATTTTCTTTCCTTTTCAATATCATAAAATAATAATAACAATGATAATAATGATAATGATAATATTGATAATAATAATAATAATAATGACAATTATAATAATGATGATAATAGTAATAATGATAATAATAATAATGATAATAATAATAATAATAATAATGATAAAATGATTGACAAACAATAATGTATATTTTTCGCCTTATGAATGGTGTGACTCCGTTCATGAAGGAATGTTTTGTTTTATGAATGGATTTACGTCACAGAGATTGTACAAAATTGATCCCCAAATAACAAAGACAAGACGATGAAAAAGAAGTAAAGAAAAAATATGAAGAGAATGAAGGAAAAAAATGAAGATGAATAGAAGAAAATGAAGAAAAATAAGGGTGAGACAATATAAGACGAAGAAGAATAGAAAAGGAAGGCGAAATGAAGGAGAACAAGAACAAGAAAAGGGTGGAGAAGAAGAAAAATAAGATAAGGGAGAAAAGAACAAAAATATTCCCCCAAAAAAAGAAAAAGAACAGAAAAATAGCACGAAAAATAAGAATAACTAATAACAAAGCTAAAGATAAAAAAAACAGCTTTAACCCTTCCTTTGAGTTCACAGAAGAAAAATGTGGAAAAGACGACGTTTAAAGTGTTCAAAAAAACAAGCTGCGGTGGAGAGTCGTAAGCAAAGTCACACGGATTCTCGGGTAGTTGAACTTTCCCTTCACATCGCTGGTCCTCGAGGGAACCGGCGAGGCGGGCCCGGCAGCCGGCTGGAATTTTGAGAGGCCGAAATCGGGGAATTTTTACACTCTATTTTCCAACCCCGAAAAAATTCTGCCACTTGTCCGAAATCTACATTTTCTTCGCGAAAGGGAAATATTTCGATTTTTCTTCTTCTTCTGCCCTTTCTGCTTTTCTTCTGCCTTTTCTACTTTTCTTCTACTCCTTTTTCGTTGTATCATAACTGCCGTGCAGTCATAATACATTTCTATTATTATCATTACAACCATAACAATTTGCTATATCATAATCAACAAATCTAGCATTATCCTTTCCATTATTGTAATCAACACCTTTATCATTACCATAACCACCGATTTAACAAGACATTCTTTACTGATATCAAT
>BOPN01000247.1:265164-267664 GCA_017312705.2 Penaeus japonicus
CCCGCGCCCTTAAGACACAGAAGATAATATATACTTTACTAACACGCATTTCTTCGCATCTAAAAGAGAAAAGAATGATAAGTAAATGTTTAAAAAGAGATAGCAAAGTAAATAGATAAAATAAAATCAGAAAACAAGAATTGAATAGTAACAAAATAACTAGAGAGGGAGAAAATAAAAGGATGAAATATAAAAGGAATAAGATAAATAGAAATAAAAGGATATAAATAAAATCAGCCAGAGACAGACTCCTTCTGACACGTATTATCTCCCTATCATACAGCACTGCCTTGATCAGCTCCTCAAGTCTCGGGAAAAAAGTTCCTTGCAAGAATTCGCAAGAGGCTTTTAAAGTGGTCGTGTTTATCCCAGCTGATGTCGCTGGGGACGAACCAAGTCCTCGGACCAGAAGTCTCTATTTTGTTTAAAAAAAAAGGTCTTCTTTCTTATCGTCTTTTCGTCTTTGTTTCTATTTCTGGTTCTGCCGGACTCTGTGAATTTCTGTGTTTGCCCTAATCCTTCTTCGCCCTCTCTTCCTATCTCCCTTTTTCTCTTCCTCGCCCTCAGGCTCTTTTGTTCCTTTTCTTTATATCTCTCTCTTATCCCTCTTCCTCCCTCCCTCTCTCCGCCTTACTCCCTCACTCTCTCTCCCGCTTATTTCTTTCAATCCCCTCCCTCAACCCCTTTTCTTCCTTTAATTTTACCCTTTCTTTTCTCTCACTTTATCCTTCCCTCCCTCTCTTCTTCCTTCTATTTCTCCCTTTCTCCCTCCCTGTTTACTTTTCTCTCCGCTTGATTGTCTCTCTGTTTCCTCCTTGCGCTCTCTTTACCTTTCTATCTCTCTCTCTCTCCTCCCTCTCTTTCTGCCTCCCCCTCTTTCTCTCTCTCTTCCTCCCTCCTATCCTCCCTCTCATCCTCTCTTCCTTATTCCCATCCTTCCTCTCTCTCTCTCTCTCTCTCTCTCTCTCTCTCTCTCTCTCTCTCTCTCTCTCTCTCTCTCTCTCTCTCTCCCTTTCACATCATATATGCAAATTGCAAGTATGACTTTTTACCACATGCATAATTAAATATATGGGCCTCCTAAGCATAGGTTGTATCGCTACTACAGATCCACTTCCTTAACTTTCCCGCTCCCTCTTTTCCCATCCCTCCCTCCCCTCCACCCTTTTTCCCATCCCTCCCTCCCATCCACCCTTATTCCCATCCCTCCCTCCCCTCCACCCTTATTCCCATCCCTCCCTCCATCCACCCTTTTCCCCCTCCCTCCCTCGTCTCCCCCTCCCCACCCTCCATAGTAAATAAAACCCCAACCTCCGAAACGCCAGACTCGGAGAAAAAAGTTCACCCCCCCTACCCCCCTTCCTCCTCCCCTTCCCACAAACCGAATCCACCCCCCCCCACCACCCCACCCCACCTCCACCTCCACCTCGACGCACTCGACGCTCGTATAAATTGATCCTACAGAATAAACTCCTGTTCCGGCGAGCGTAATAATCGCCGTCGCCGATACCGTGACGAGTCGTTGGACATTCTCCGCGGCCAGTCGCCCGAGAGGCAAATGCCGCAGGAATAGCGCGGCTCCACTTGTAATTACGATGCCCTCACAGCTGACTACGTTTCTTTGCACACGCGGCCTCGGAATGCGAATAAACAGCACGGAAAAAAAGCAAGGAGCGTGCGAAAGAATAAATAAATGAATAATAATAACAATAATAATAATGATAATAATAATAATAATAATAATGATGATGATGATAATAATGATAATAATAATAACAATGATAGATGATGGCGAAATGGGGGATTTAATTTTAAGTTTAATTTATATCTTTTTAAAATATCTCTTTACTGAGCGAGCGAGCGCGCGCGCGTGTGTGTGTGTGTAGATAGATAGGTAACTAAATAGATAACGAGGGAGAAAGGGGGAAAAGGAGGGAGGGAGGGAGGGAGGGAGGGAGGGAGGGAGGGAGGGAGGGAGAGAGAGAGAGAGAGAGAGAGAGAGAGAGAGAGAGAGAGAGAGAGAGAGAGGAGGAGGAGGAGGAGGGGGAGGAGGAAGAGAAGAGAAGAAGAAGAAGAAGAAGAAGGAGAGAGAAGAGAGAGAGAGAGGGAGAGAGAGAGAGAGAGAGAGAGAGAGAGAGAGAGAGAGAGAGAGAGAGAGAGAGAGAGAGAGAGAGAGAGAGAGAGAGAGAGAGAGAGAGAGAGAGAGAGAGAGAGAGAGAGAAAGAGAAAGAAAGAAAGAGGGAGAGAGAGAGAGAGAAAGAGAAAGAAAGAAAGAGGGAGAGAGAGAGAGAGAGAAAGAGAGAGAAAGAGAAAGAAAGAAAGAGGGAGAGAGAGAGAGAAAGAGAGAGAAAGAGAAAGAAAGAAAGAGAGAGAGAGAGAGAGAGAGAGAAGAGAACATATTAGGCGACGAGATCATCTTTAAAACGAACTTCACCTAATGAACGAGGCAGTCGTGCAAGAATGCAACTCACATTCTTAAAAAAAATATTGAATTAAAATT
>BOPN01000247.1:272664-277664 GCA_017312705.2 Penaeus japonicus
CAATAATGAGAGATTTGCGATGATTGCAGGTATAAAGTTTCACTTACAAGCACTCGACATATACATAGAAAAAAGTAAATACGGATAAAGATAGAGGCAGAGATAAACAAAGAGAGAGAGTCAGGAGAGAGGGATTGAAGGAAGAGAGCGAGAGAGAGGGATGGAAGGAAGAGAGCGAGAGAGAGAGAGAGAGAGAGAGAGAGAGAGAGAGAGAGAGAGAGAGAGAGAGAGAGAGAGAGAGAGAGAGAGAGAGAATAAGTGGAAAAAGGAGGATGAAGAGAAAGGAAAACGGAAGCAAAAGCTGGATCCCTGTTCGAAACAACTGAACACGAAGCACGTCCCGGTACCATCCCGAAACGGCCCGAAAAAAAAACACCCAAAACAGTGAGTGAAACATGGACTCAGCTTTAATATAATTCATATCGATATATACCTTGTTTTGACGAGGATCACTGGATTCCACTACTCGCATTTCAAATATTGAATGTCTGAATGCAAAGTCGAAATAAAAATTGGGCGTAAAGTTTCGGTGTCTCGGTGGTCCTGAAAAATACATTTCGACAAAATATATAACCCATTGTGTTCTCTCTGCCAAACTATACGCGCATCATTTCATTTTGCCGGTTTTCTCTCCACCTTTCCAATTCATATTCATGGTCCTTCATTCCTTCGTCCTATCTGATCTTCTGCCTTTTTCTCTTTTCCTCTTTCTCTCCTGTCTTTCCTAGTTATTCCATTCTCTCTTTTCTCCTTCATTTTCTCCTGTCTTTCCTATTTATTCCATTCTCTCTTTTCCCTTTTTTTTTCTCCCGTCTTTCATATTTATTCCATTGTCTCTTTTCTCCCTTTTCTCCTGTCTTTCTTATTTATTCTATTCTCTCTTTTCTCCTTTTTCTCCTGTCCTATCAATTATATTCTCTCTTCTTATTTTCTCCAGATCCTCCTATTTAATCCACTTAAAAAATAGCACCCATAAATAGCACCCATAATAGCACGTCGCTAGTTTTCGAAACCAATGAGATTCAGAACTTAGAGCAAACGATAATATGGAATAATAGGGAAGCCAGTGGTAGTAAAGGATAGTGGTCGTGGTGTAAGGGGATGGTGATGAAACACACATGGGTCGTGCTGGTGTATGAAGCTATGGTAATAGTGAAGAACAATAGTCCTGGTGGTGAAGAACAGCAGTCGTAGTGATGAAAGGCAGTGGTCGAGATGGTGAAGGACAGAAGTTGTAGTGATGAAGGGTAGTCTCTCGTGGTGATGACATAAGAGCACAGTGATCGTAGCACTGAAGGACACTACTATCACTTGTGATGAATGACGGAGGTCGTGGCGCTGCGACAGATGGTGGAAGAGCCGCCATGGTGTCCTGGAAAAGCTTGCGTGGAAGCCCCCCCCCCCCTTTCCACAGGCGGACTGACAGTCGGCGGCCACACCCGGATTTATCGGCCCGTAATAAAATAATAAGCACGGCGAGTACCAGCTTTCCTTACGGGAATGAGAGAGGAGTGAGGGAGGGGAAGAGAGAGAGGGGGAGGGCAAGGGAGGGGGAGAGAGAGAGAAGGGGCAAGGGAGGGAAAGAGAGAGATAGAGGGGAGAGAGGGGGGGAGTAACCTTATGGGGAGGAAGAAAGGGGGGAGGGTGACCCTAGAGAAGGAGAGAGGGGTAAGGGAGGGGGTAGTATGGAATGGGGAACGGGTATTTAGCTTTACGGCGAGACTTGCTGAAAGAAGAAACATGTGAATGCCATTCAAACAAGACGAGGGGGGAGGGGGGAGGGAGAGGGTCCTGCTTACAACTCTTCTAAGACCTCATTACTCGGCTCATAAGAAGGCTCAATAGGCCCCGATTTATAATTTCTCTCTCTCTCTCTCTCTTTCAGTGAACTCAAAACAGTGCGAGACATTCTACCTGCTGTTAATTTGGGTCCGTCAGACGACACCCATTTTTGGAATTTGTTCTTATTCATTCAATCGTGTGTTCTCTCTCTCTCTCTCTCTCTCTCTCTCTCTCTCTCTCTCTCTCTCTCTCTCTCTCTCTCTCTCTCTCTCTCTCTCTCTCTCTCTCTCCCTCTCTCTCCCCCTCTCCTTCCCTCCCCCTCTCCTTCCCTCCCCCTCTCCCTCTCCCTCTGCCTCTCCCTCCCCCTCCCTCTCCCTCTCCCTCTCCCTCTCCCTCTCCCTCTCCCTCTCCCTCTCCCCCTCCCCCTCTATCTCTCTCTCTCTCGCACACACATACACAAACACACACACACACACACACACACACACACACACACACACACACACACACACACACACACACACACACACACACACACACACACCGACAAAAACAATCTAAACACAAATTCTGCAAAATATAACTACAGACAAAGAAGAATCCAGGAAAATCCTATTCCTAAGAAGGATCTCCTACGATTTTTATCTCCATCGTTATCTTGTAGTTATCTTTACAACCCTCACCCCCATCTCCTCCCTTACATTCCCACTCACCCTTACTCTCTCGCTCATCCTTCACTTCCCGGCTCCCCCACCTTCCCCCTCACCTCCTCACTCTCCCCTTAACACCCATCCTCACCCTCCCCCCCTCACTCCCCCTTCCTCTCTCTCTTACCCTCTCTCACCCCCTCACATCCCCTCCTTATCCTCATCCTACACCCCCCCTCCCCGCCCCTCACCCTCCTTCCACCCACGCGTCATGGCGGATGCAAGACACCTGGAAGTTTATTTTAATTGTTTCCTTCGCGTATACTGGCGGAGGGAAGGGTAAATTAACGTTTTTTATGAATCGCCATAAATTTTCTATTTTTGGGAAAAAAGGGTTTGAAGTGTGGGCGGGAGGTGGAGGGGAGGAAAGAAGGAGAGGAACGGGGGATGGGTATGGAGCCCCCCTCTACCCCACCCCCATGATATTCACTTAGCGGAAGGTCCTTACCTGTCTACCTGTCTGTTCGTTTGTATAATTACCCAAGATGATGGTGGTGGTGATGACAGTGATGATGTTAATTAAAACACACACACACACACACACACACACACACACACACACACACACACACACACACACACACACACACACACACACACACACACACACACACACACACACACACACACACACACACACACACACACACACACATACACACACATGCCTCGTCGAGCACCAGATTTAGAGAGAGAAAAACACGGATCTTGAGGCTAATTATGAAAGCCATACACACGGTTCCTGCTTCCCTATGGGATTCTGTTGCTCATATGTCACCTTGGATGCCCATATATGACTCCAGCGTTATGAGGCGTGCATCTGTGTGTGTGTGTGTGTGTGTGTGTGTGTGTGTGTGTGTGTGTGTGTGTGTGTGTGTGTGTGTGTGTGTGTGTGTGTGTGTGTGTGTGTGTGAGAGAGAGAGAGAGAGAGAGAGAGAGAGAGAGAGAGAGAGAGAGAGAGAGAGAGAGAGAGAGAGCAGAATCTCACCCTCTCCCTACAAACCCATCCTTCCTTTAGACACGCACAAACATTCCAAAATGCAGTACCAGCGAAAGAGGGAAAAAGTACAAACAATAAATAATCAGAGCCAATTTTGCGCCCCTGCTTTTAAAACATTGCCCTGGAGGAGGAATAAAAAGCGGTTTCAATCCGAAATGAATGTTTTATTTATCATCCCAAGATCCGCTTATTAAACCCCCGGATCAACGATACTTTTTCCCGATAAAACCGCGCAAGAATCGGCTCTCCATTAGCATCTTGAAGGGGCAACACCCACGGATATCTTGCGAGATTTTCGCCAATACATCAGCGACCAACACGGCGGAAAATTAGATCTCGTCCACACTGGAATACCTGGACTACCATCCCCCCCTTTTTTTACTTCTTTAACTTTTCCATTCTTCTTGTTTCATATCATCAATAATTCGTAAATCATCCCAGGGAAGCGAAGGAACGGGAGGAGAAAAGGAGACCACGAGAGTCCGTGAAGGCTAAGAGAGCAGAGGGAACCCGAAGACGTAGTGCAGGTTACGTAAAAGGACATAGGGTTAGGCTGGACAGGTAGCGGCAGAAGCGTATGCGGGAGAGAGACTCATAATCAGCAGTAAAGGAGGGCGTTGTACAGCTGTAGCAAGAAGGAGGGGCGGTCTCTAGTGTGAGTTAGGCACTCATGACTCATGAAGCTGCGTGATCTACTGTGCTTTCCGGCGAGTGGCTTTTGCTTTGGGAGGACATTTTTATGTGACGGGTTATTGATAACTCGAGCTTTGTCACTGGTGACTGAAATGTATAAATATGAACACGGAGTTAAATGGAATGAATACTGTGAATAAATATGCACCTCTTTGGTTTGAAAAAATATAGACAAAAAGGGATAGTGTTTTCACATAAAAAAAAAAATTCACCTCACGGTCTTTTTACGAGTGCGGAAAAACATATATATTTATGTTCGTACTTTTTGCTTCTCCTGTTTGCAAAATGGCAGAGGTCACCAACTCCTCAGAGGCCGCTATGACGTCATTTGAAGCTATAATACCACACGTACGGCGGTCACTTGAAGCAAGGAGAGAAAAGCACCATAAAATATAACTATAAGCGTACTGCGGTGATTGCAGCAACATTATATAACCTGATTCTCACAGTACTGCAGCATACCATAATTATCTTTGCGCTACGAACTTGGTACCACATTGGTCCACATCATTTAATTCCTTAGTTATGGTAACCCATGTTTTGCCAAGTAAGCACTTCCTGCCACAGGCAATGTCTTAGTCGCTCCCTTTATATCAGAAATTATTACCACATCGCCCGAACAGACAAAAAAAAAAGCAAGATCACGCCAAGAAAAAAGAAGAAAAGAAATACAAAGCAACTCTTCAAAGTCAGAGATTTGCATTCATTTTCCATGACCTGTTTACACTCACCAAAACGTTACGCCCATTATCTGCTGATATACGGAAACATGAAGTACCAAATGTCTGGGGGTGTAAGCTGCTTGTAGAGCATAAACC
>BOPN01000247.1:285164-287664 GCA_017312705.2 Penaeus japonicus
GTGGTGTTGTATATTGCTGTTGTTGTTGTTGTTACTGTTGTTGGAGGAGCTGGGTGGTGGTGATCGTTTTTAGATACCTACTTATGTATTATCTTAATATACTTGAATGCGTTTGTTTGGCTTACTTATATATTTGTTTCCCAAAATAGTACATTTATAATGTTAACTAGAATCAAACCACTCTTTTTCAGCTTCCGGAAACCGAAATAAAATACTTTTTTTTTACATTTGCTTCATACACTGGGCATCTGCATTTGAGTTTCTTTTAGTATATTTTCTTTCTTGAATATTAAGTGAAAAAAAGAAAAAATAAATCTTAACGAAATTATGAAGATTTTAAATATACAGAGAGCTTTGTCCTCTTCATAAAAATAAAACATGTAAAAATAATTTTAAAAAGTAAAAAGCAATGAAAGAAACTATTTAAAAAAACGAAAGGAAGAGGTGTAAAAAAAAGAAGAGAAAAAAAAAATTGAAAGGAAGGCAAAAAAACGATTAAAGAGAAAAACGTTTCACCAACTGGCATTAACGATTTAAATTTTCGACCGCATCATAAACCCCTGTAAAAAAATGAAAAAAAAATACAAACAGAACTAGAGAAGAAGAAACAAACAAAAAATGGGAAAAAATCAATTAATAATCCCTAAAATATCAGAGGGTCGTAAAGTTTCCCTCATTATTGACCTCTGACCTCGGTCGTTGCTTGCAGATGACTCACACATCAACGGTTAGAATCAAAAGACCCCAGACGGGCCAAGGGATAAAAGGTGGAGGAGGACGAGGTAATGGAGGGGGTGGGGACCAGCTGGTGGTGGGGAGGGGGAATCAGCTGGTGGGGGTAAGAGAGTTCTAAAGGAGTGGATTTTTTAAACTGTGTTCATTTTTCATTTATGACATTTGTATTGGCTGGGCGTGAATTTGGATATAAGTCTGTTCGTTCTCCACAAATCTCTTTCTCACACACACACAGGCGCACGCGCGCGCGCGCGCGCGTGTGTGTGTGTGTGTTTGTGTTTATGTATGTATACATATATATGTATACATATATATATATATATATATATATATATATATATATATATATATATATATGTATATATATATATATATATATATATATATATATATATATATATATATATATGTATGTATGTATGTATGTATGTATATGTATGTATATATATATATGTATGTATATATGTATATATGTGTATATATATACATATATATATATATATATATATATATATATATATATATATATATATATATATATATGTATGTATATGTATATATAAAAGACAAACCGTATTTACTATAATTAAGTGAATTACTTTTCTGCTTCACTCATCAAATCATTTAATCATAGCAATAATTAAGTTTATTACCGACAACAAAAGTGAAATAATGGTAGTTATATGGACAGTACTTATAGCAACAACATTAACAATAACAATAATAATAACACCAACAATAATATCACCATTACCAGCACCCCAACCACTACTACCACCATCACCAAAACCAGCAAAACCACTACTACCACCATCACCACCACAATCACTACCACCACAACCACTGCTACCACCATCACCACCACAACCACACCTACCAGATTCAGACCACCAAAAACCTACCACACAGACATATATTTCAGGCTTCGAACATATGCACAAATACCCGCTACCTTTTCCAGCATAACATGTCTTACTTCAAAACAACATATCCATTAAATATGAGACTTAACATCCGTACTTAAAAGCATTCTGTGTTTAAAGTACCTCGTGTTCTTTGAGATGAAATATGAAAAAAAGACATGACAAGCAAAACGAATATGAAAATGAGATGAGGTGTGAAAGTTGAAGGATGTTAACATGATAAGAGAGAGGATTCGAGATAACATATCTCTGATTAATTTTGGATCAGTGAGGGTGGGGTGGGGGTGGGGGTGAGGGGGGAGGTAGTCATCTATTAATATCGGTATTCATATTGCTTTATTTTGACTTTACTCTTTTCTAAATATCATCGGAGTAAATAAAACTAGCTTGCCATCCTAAAAGTGTGACGCATCGATGACATAATAAATATAATAACAAAGAACATTTCTAAATTAATCAATCAATATAATTTCATATTAAAAAATCTCATTACTCCCCTAAAACTGAACTGTATCTTTATCAATATATATGCAATAAAAAAACAATACGGGAATATAAAAAAACAAAACAGAAAATACTGACCACAGCGTAATCCAATATTGCAAGCAAAATTGACGCTTCCTATCAAAAAGATTGGATTATCTGTTATCCGGATCATCTGTTAACCGAATCGTGTATTATCCGTATCATCTGCTGAAAAACGTCTGTCACAAACTGAAATACATTCTGATTTATTCCTATTCTATCTCTATCTTTCATCCTTCAAATCACTTCTGAAGTTGGATAACCTCATATCGTTATGAGGGGAATGTCATACAGGATAAAAGAACATCTGCTTTCAA
>BOPN01000247.1:300164-310164 GCA_017312705.2 Penaeus japonicus
ACCTAAGACATCCCCTCCCCCTCGCATCCACGTCCCCCCTCCCCTCCCTCCCCTGCCCTCTCTCCCTTCCCCTTTAGCCCACGTGCTAAAAGCCCAGCCAATCACAACCCAACTTTGGATATCACGCACAATCTGGTTCGACCCCCTTCGGCCGCTTCGCCTCGCGTGGGTGCTTCCAGGACAACTAGCCCGCTTGTTGGCTTCGAAGGTCTGGAGTTTTTTCTTTCTTTTTGATGCTACTTATTCGGCAAGTCATCCTGTCCAACATCGTCGGAGATCATTTACCCGAGTCTCTATCTTCGAGATGATCAACTCCGCCTTGACAATAGACCAGATTCGAATCTCGCTCGACGAATCCCTTCCTTTGCTTCTTTCTTCTTTTCACTTATCATTATCACAATTAATCTATTAATACTTTATGCTGCATTCCCTTCGCATCTCGGAACAACGAACAAAAGACCTACGAGTCAACGAGTTGACCTTGACCCGCCCTAACTCTAATCCCGTTGTCTGCAATAACGCTACGCCCGTTCCTGTTCCGCCCTGCAACAAGAGCCGGAGAAACAGAACTATACCTGCACACCACACAGGCAAGGCCTCTCGCTTTATTTCTTTGCGCAACCCGATCTTCATTTTCTGGCGGGCAAAACCTCCGAAAGCCGTGTTCTATGAGGCTCGAGTGATGCCGGGGCGTCCACTTTAGAACCGTGTGTCCATTTTCTTCGGTGGTTTTTGCATCCCAAGACAAGCGTATCGTCTGTCAGGGAACAGGTGTCCTCACCATCATGCGTTATTTTCTGCTCTTTGGCTCCGCTATTTTTTGCGTGTCTATAGTCAGGCAGTCTCCCTTTCTGTCTATCTATCTTTCTTTCTCTCTCTATTTCTGCCTTTAAGAGGGAGAGAAAGGAGGAGACAAAGAGATAAGAGTGAGATATAGGGAAGTAAAAATGTAAGAGAGATAAGAGTGAGAGAGAGAGAGAGAGAGAGAGAGAGAGAGAGAGAGAGAGAGAGAGAGAGAGAGAGAGATGGAAACAAAGAGAACAAGTAAAACTAAAACGTACGGAGAAAGATAGAGGCAGATAAGAGGTTAAGATGAAGGAAAGAGACAAAGGAACAAACGCAGACAAAGCAAGAGAGCCCAAATGAGACACAAAAAGGGCAAGAAAGAGCAAGTGAGAGGGACCATATTAGAGAGAGAGACAGAGCAAGTGAAACCCAGTAAGAAAGAAAGAGAGAGAGAGAGAGAGAGAGAGAGAGAGAGAGAGAGAGAGAGAGAGAGCCCAAGGAGGAGAGAGCGCGTAAGAGAGACCAAATGAGACACAAAAGGGGCAAGAGAGAGCAAGTGAGAGGGACCATATTAGAGAGAGAGACAGAGCAAGTGAAACCCAGTAAGAAAGAAAGAGAGAGAGAGGGAGAGGGAGAGAGAGAGAGGGAGAGAGAGAGAGAGAGAGAGAGAGAGAGAGAGAGAGAGAGAGAGAGAGAGAGAGAGAGAGAGAGAGAGAGAGAGAGAGAGAACCCAAATAGGAGAGAGCGCGCAAGAGAGACCAATTGAGAAAGAGAGAGAGAGCGCGCAAGTGTATGAGACCAAGTGAGAGAGAGAGAGAGAGCGGACAAGAGAGACCAAGTGAGAGAAAGCGTAAGAGAAACGAAGCAAGGAAGCGCAAATAAAACACCGACAAAGCGAGAGAGAGACCAAGAGAGACAACGCGAGAGAGAGACCAAGAGAGACAAAGCGAGAGAGAGACCAAGAGAGGCAAAGCGAGAGAGAGACTAAGAGATACAAAGCGAGAGAAGAGACCAAGAGAGACAAAGCGAGAGAGAGACCACATGGGAGACGTTGAGCCCCACAATAATTAAGCCGGGAAGGTTTCTCAGCCGCAACTAAATCTCGCGTTCGCCCCGTCATGGCGCCTTCTAAGGTGATGGAGATGATATATGACGGGGAGCATCTGCATGAGGGATTTTCGTGGGAAGAGGGATGCTGGGCCCAAGAAGGACACGGAGCTGTAGGAGGCGGCTAGTTTCTTTAACATCTCCCGACATATCCTTGGGCCGTAAGGAAGTTCATCTCGGAAATTAATGATGGAGGGAGAAATTGACAAAGAGCCTGAATGTGCATATCCAATTAGTTTGTTATGTATCAGTGCTGTGTCCTTGTTGTATGTCTTTTGTTTTTGCTATCGTCTGTGTATAGCTTTTGTCCTTGTTTTAGTTCTGCTTTATGTTATTGGCTTTGTTCTTGATAGAGCTATTGTTTTTATTGTTTATGTTATGTCTATATTACGTCTTAATCTCAGCACAAATATATTTTTTTTACATTTAAATTACTACTACAGCCTTCAACCTAGAATTTCATTGGCGATTTTTCGAATGTACAAAAAAGAAAATATATATATATATATATATATATATATATATATATATATATATATATATATATACATATATATATATATATATTCATATATATATATATATATATATATATATATATATATATATACATATATGTATATATATCTGTGTATGTGTGTGTGTGAGAGAGAGAGTGTGATTCTGTCAAATTAAACGTGTGTCAAGCATTAAAGCAACATGCAAAGACGATTCACGACCACAAGTCAATCAACTTGAAGAAGGACCAAACCTCCCCCACCAACGCCCCCGTGCATCCCCCCCCCCTCCCCCACTTTAAAAAACGTACTAGCAAGGTCATTCGTGACAAGAAGAGGAAGTTGAGGAGGACCTCGATAAAGCATAAGGCGAGGAGAGGATGGGGGAAGAAAGGGAGTGGTGAGGGGAGGGGTGGTAGGAGCAAGGGATAGGGAAGGGGAGGGGGGTAGGAGCTCTTGCCTGGGCGTAGGATTTCGGTTATCTCTAGGAATTAGTTAAAGTAAAAAGGGGATTTAGTTCAGTTAAAAATGAGGCGTCAGCAGGATAAACAAGAGCTTTGCGAGAGCAGAGAGTTCTTCTTATTATCAAAATACATTAAGGATCTGAGGAAAAAACGAGCGCGAGCAAGAAAGAGAGATGAATAGATAGATAGACAGGATAGGTAGGTAGGTGGGTAGATAAATAGGTAGATGAATGAATGATTGAATGAATGAATGAGTGAATGAATATATATATATATATATGTGTGTGTGTGTGTGTGTGTGTGTGTGTGTGTGTGTGTGTGTGTGTGTGTAGCGAGAGAGAGAGAGAGAGAGAGAGAGAGAGAGAGAGAGAGAGAGAGAGAGAGAGAGAGAGAGAGAGAGAGAGAGAGAGAGAGAGAGAGAGAGAGGGAGAGAGAGAGAGTGAGAGAGAGAGAGAGAGAGAGAGAGAAAAGAGAGAAAACAAACATAAAAGCCCGATAAAACAAAAAAAAACACAGTCCCAGAATCCTTATACTACAGACAGCCAAGCAGTCATACAGACAGACACACACACAGACAAACAGACAGACAGACAGACAGACAGGGCGAGGAAGACCAGATCCCAAAACAGAAATCATGAATTAAAGCGAACACGTGGTACATGCACGGCGCCTCGTATCAGATGCAGCGGCGAGTCACGAGAAGAATGGAGCTCCTCTTCTCGCGGGCAGAGTGGGAAGGGGGGGAAGGGGGGGGGGGGGAGATCAGCTGACCGGTGGACAAGCAGTGGAGGAAAAAAAGGAGGGGGGGGAGACGGAGAGATCTGGCTGATGGATGGAGCCGGGAAAGTGGGAGATATATATAGAGAGAAAGAGCCAAACGGAGAGAGAGAGAGAGAGAGAGAGAGAGAGAGAGAGAGAGAGAGAGAGAGAGAGAGAGAGAGAGAGAGAGAGAGAGAGAGAGAGAGAGAGAGGAAAGGAGTGAGGGAGAGGGAAGAAGAGGAGGAGGGATGGAGGGAGAGGGAAGAAGAGGAGGAGGGATGGAGGGAGGGAAGGAGAGGAAGAAGGAGGGAGGGAGGGAGGGAAGGAGGGATGCTAGGAAGGAGAGAGAGGGGGAGAGAGCGATAGAGGATGAGAGAGAGAGAGAGAGAGAGAGAGAGAGAGAGTAAGGAGAGAGGGAGCAAGGAAAATAGGAGTGGAGGGAAGGTGGAAGAGAAGGAGAGAAGGAGAGAGGGAGAGAGAGAAGGAGGGAAGGTAGAAGAGAAAGAGTGAGGGAGGGAGGGAAAGATGGAGGGGGAGGGAGGAAAGAAGGAGAGAGATAGAGAAACAGATAGAGAGGGACAGACACATACATAGAAAGATAGACAGATAGGTGCATAGATAGATGGATAACAAGATAGATAGAGATAGAGAGAAGAGAGAGAGAGAGAGAGAGAGAGAGAGAGAGAGAGAGAGAGAGAGAGAGAGAGAGAGAGAGAGAGAGAGAGAGAGAGAGAGAGAGAGAGAGAGAGAGAGAGAGAGAGAGAGAGAGAGAGAGAGAGAGAGAGAGAGAGAGAGAGAGAGAGAGAGAGAGAGCAACAGACAGACAGTAATGAGTCAGATCCTGCACTGGTTCAGCTCAAAGACACATCCGCATAAGCAATACCATTGTTTGGGAGGAGTGGGGGGGGGGAGGCTTGACAGGAGGTGTTGGGGGGGGGGAGTCAAGAGTAAAGGACTCTCTGAAGGATGCAGTACTAAATCAAGAGTGTCATGTCGCTTATAAACATGTGGGCGAACTGACATGTGCAAGAAGACGGAAGGGAGGAACGGAGATGGAAGGGCGAAAGAGAGATCAAGTAGACTTGAGTGTCCGTGTGGAGGGCGATGGAGGGATGGAGGGATGGAGGGATGGAGGGGGCGTTGCAAAGTTGGGGGTGGGGGTGAAGGTGATGGGGGGAGGGGCACTGTTAATTGGGAGAGTTGGCGTTGGTGTGGGTGGAAGAGGGGGGGGCACTGAAAATAGGTTGGGGGTGGGTGGGGGCGTTAGAGATGGTAAAAGGGAGAGGGGAAAGGGGGCACTATAAATGGGGGAGGAGAAGATGGAGGGAAAGTGGGGTGGGGGGGGAGGGTAATGTCTCGACGGACAGGACAGTGTTAGATTACGTGCACAGCTTCGGCCATGCTCCGACCCGAATGAATTTACCAGACGAGGCGACCGCCGTCCCGCTACCCCCTTCTCCTCCTCCTCCCCCCCCTACTCCCTCCCTCCCTACCCCCCTTTCCCTCCCTCCCTCCCTTCTTCCTCCTCCATCTCACCCTCATTTATCATTCTCCTTCATTATTCTCCCTACTCTCATCAGAACCATACATCTTTGTTTTTTGTTCTCTCTCTCCATCTCTTTTTTTCATTCCAAGAACAGCACCCGAAGTTCCTGACGAAGGTGTGTCGGCTCAACAACAGCTCAGCCTCACTTTTCGCCCTCTCCCCCCCCCCCCCACTTCCCCTGCTCTTCCACTCCTCATCCACCTTCCTCACATCCCTCCTCGTGCCCCTTCACACGTACCTCCCTGTCCCATCTTGCCCTGCCTAACCCTAGCCCCCTTGGCCTTCCCCCATCCCACCCTTATTCTCTCCTTCCTATCCCAACTTATCCATCCTTACCCCTCCCCATATATTTCTCTAACCCTCCCAAACCCTCCTTGCCCCTCCCTGCCTCTCCCCCTCCCCCACCCCTCCTTTGTTGGTAGTATCACGGAAGCAACGTCTTCTCAACACCTCCGGCCACTGGCGATGTCGAAACAAGAGATTAACTTACAAGGAAAAACATCATTAGATATTCAACGTGTCCCAAAAGAGCATTATAAAAAGGGAAGAAAAGATAGGATGAAGTTATGAAGAGGAAAAAAGGAGGGAAGAGAGAGAGAGAGAGAGAGAGAGAGAGAGAGAGAGAGAGAGAGAGAGAGAGAGAGAGAGAGAGAGAGAGAGAGAGAGAGAGAGAGAGAGAATTAAAAAAGAGGCTATTTGTCGATAACGGAAGAATATCGAATAGAAGAGGAAATGAGGCGTGCTGGCAATTAATGAGACAATTAGCGACAGAAATGCCGATGGGTGAAAGGAGAGGGAAAGAGCACCAGATAATCAAAGAAACAAGCAAACATCGCATTGTTATAATTTCTTTGGCAGAAAGGAGATGAGATGATAAATTGGGGAAGGAAGGAGGAAGAAGGGAGAGGGAGTGAGAGAGGAAGGAGTGAGAGAGGAAGAGGGAGGAAGAGAAGAATGGAGAGGAGGAAAGAGAGGGAGAGGGGAGAGGGAGAGAGAGAGGGAGAAAGAGAGAAAGAGAGAAAGAAAGAGAGAGGGAGAGAAACGAAAAAAATAAGAAGAAAACAAAGAAAACGCCCGAAAAAAAATAAAGAAAACGGAAGCCACTCACCTAGGAATAAGGAAACAAAGAACACGGTAAGACGCGAATAGAAAAAAAAAAAAATCAAGAAAAAACGCAAAAAAACGGGGGACAGGCAGCAGACCATAAAGAAAAAGTAAAAGAGAAAGAGGTAAATTAAGTGGAAGAATTAAATGTTTTCGGAGTCCCTCTACACGGTCCCATCTCGTTCTTGGCTTGAGGAAAGATTGGCGATTCTTCTCGAAACGAATCGTTGAAATGTACCTTTAGTTTCTCCATTGTTATCGGTGTTCTGTTTTTTCTTAATCTTAAATCTATTTCCTTATTCATTCATTTATTTAGTCGTTAGCTCTCTTTACTTTGTTTTTATCTGTCTAACAGTCTTATCTATTAGTTCTTCATCTGTCTGTGTAACATGAATATATAAAATTATTTCTGAACTAATATCCTACATTCTCTTCCCTTCTCTAGTCTGTCCATACCCCGTCCCCATACCTCAACCCCCACCCCTACCCACTTAGCCATCCCTCAACTCCAACCCCAGTCAACCCCCTACTCCCCCCACCACCACGTAGCTCCTCCCAACCCCATCCAACCCCAGACCACAACCTCTACAGATCACAAGCCGCCGCAACCCCGTCATCCACGCTTCAAAAGTCCCATTATAACTAAAATGCAACGATGCAATTGCAATGCTCCGATTCCAGCCGAGTCTGCACTTGGGAGCCGCTTCCCTCCAGCCTATTCTTGGTCAAGCTATCCTTTCCTCCTACTTCCGTTCCCTCTTCGGATTTATGTCTGTCTGTCTGTCTGAATACATGACTCTCCCCCCTCCCCTCTCTCTCTCTCTCTCTCTCTCTCTCTCTCTCTCTCTCTCTCTCTCTCTCTCTCTCTCTCTCTCTCTCTCTCTCTCTCTCTCTCTCTCCCACACACACAAGGAGACACAAGAGAGGTTTCCTCTGAAATTTTGTTAGAAATAAATGTTTCATGAAAACAGTAACAACAAAACAAGGAACGCAAGTTTGTGAAAAGAAAACATACATGATATCAAATCAACTCTATATAAATGTTCGAACATTAAATAAAACAAATGAAAAAATGAAAACAACAACAAAAATAAAACAAAAGCGTCTTACGAACCTATTGGGTACTGATAAACAAACAAACAAACAAAACTATATATACATATATTTGTAAACTAAACGCTACTGTAAAAAAAATCCTCCTCTGACCCCCGAATTGCAACATATACGCAAAGTTTGGAAATGATAGAATAACATCGTTGTACCATGAGCGCGGATACAAGGAAAGGAACTACTTTCAAATGGAATTTTGGAACCCTTATGTATTTTAACCCTTTCTCAATTGCCTGCTACTACACGTGTCGTTTTTCTCACGCCTCTGCCGTTATAATAATTCGATGGAATAAAATTTGATATGACGAGTACTTTCTATTTTTAATCTGCTTAACGTTAATACTTTTCCTATCAGTCTGCTGAATTAATAATTCTATCGGTCTAAAAATGGTGGGATTTCCGCCGATCATCATCATATTGATAATCAAAATACTCTATTTATATTTGTAACAATGTTACCAGTAACAGGAATGACATTGGGCATTTGTATTATAAGTGATGATACAGATCATTACCATGTTTATCACCATTATCGCCATTGTTACTATTACCATCATCATCATCTCCAACATTATGTTTGCTATCATTGTTATTATCATTATTATTATGATCATTATTATTATTATCATCATTTTTATCATTATTATTGTTATTAGCTTTATTGTTAGTAGAGTAATATTCTTATTATTATCATAATTATCATCATCATTATCATCACTGTTATTATCATTATCATTATCTTCCTCAATATTATCATTACTAACCATCATCCTTTCTGAAAGCACATATATGCATATACTGTGATATTAATGATACTGACAATTTAATAAATGGATATACAACAGCATTAACATCCTCATATGAACGAATACAAATCTCTAATGCTAAAAGAAGTTAGAAAAGAAAGATCCAAAGGAATATCCAAAGGAATGTTATGGCAGGAACAATAACTGCAACTGTAAACGAGGAACATCAGCGGTAAATGACATCAGCATCAGTAAAATCAGCAGCAGAAGCAATTGCACGAGCAATACCGACACACATTACGGCAACAGAGACAGTAACTAAAAAAAAGGAAGGGGAAAAAAGAACACGCAAAATATTTCCCGCAAACCATGAAAAATAATAAACACGCCAAACAAAAACATCACATATTCATAAATCACGGGTCCGCAACTAAATCCAAAACAATAACAGAGTCCAGAATAAACCGCTTTTGTTTCGCCTGCAAAGAATACAGTAAAATGTAAATAAATCAACTCCAACATCGCTGCAGCAAAATATAAAATCCGAACCCGCAATCCCCCGAAATCTAGTTTAGTCGGCCGTGAAATGACCGGATCTGAGTCCCCCCTCCCCGCCGCGCCCAACAAAAAACGGGGTAATCCTGCCCGTCTGAATAACACGCCGCCACCCGAAACATCGCCAATTATTTCCACACTGTCCTACACACCATCACAACTACACCGCGAATATTAATTACTTTGCCCTCTCTTTCTCTCTTTCTTTTTTTCTCTCTCCCTCTTCCTCCCTCCCCCTCTCTCTCTCTCTCTCTCTCTCTCTCTCTCTCTCTCTCTCTCTCTCTCTCTCTCTCTCTCTCTCTCTCTCTCTCTCTCTCTCTCTCTCTCTCCCTCTCCCTCTCCCTCTCCCTCTCCCTCTCCCTCTCTCTCTCTCTCTCTCTCTCTCTCTCCCTCTCCCTCTACTCTATTCTGTTGGTGTTTATTCTGTTTACTTTTTTTATTTGGTTGTTTTGTGACCTTTTCTGTATTCGTTCTCGACACTATGACTCGGAGATCTTATCGAGACCGTTCACCCTTCCATAAGCCTTTCTTGTGACTTTGATTGTTATGGGGCGGACGAGTTTCGTGTGTGTGTTTTTTTAACTTCTCCCTTTTTTGTTCTTTCAAGTCATATAGTTCATCCCAATTAAGAAGTGGGAAATAGTTGAGAAATTAAGAAAATATCGAGAGAAACGCCCTTATCGAGGAGAACGAGCAAGGAAAGCGGCATCCCTTATCTGTAATCACGTTTTTAATCAGCCCGATAGCATCGTTTCGGACAGAAGCCTCCAATATAATCGACGAAGAAAACAAAGTGCCTCGTTCTTTTCTCTACGCTCCCCCCCCCCCCCCACATCCTCCCATGTTATTCCTCCCCTTTCCCGCTCTCCCTCTCCCCTCCCCCATTCCCCCCTTCCTCCGTTCTCCCTCTCCCCTGACCCATTCCCCCCTTCCTCCGTTCTCCCTCCCCCTCCCCCGTTCTCCCATTTTCCTTCCCCCCTCCCCTATTTCCCGTTCTCCCTCTCCCCTTCCCCTTCCCCTTCCCCTTCCCTTCACTCCCTGTCCACCCACATGGATAAACAAGGCGACCCTTCTCTGACATTATCAACTGACACTTCATTTATTTATCATAGTTTTTTACCAATCGGATTTAATGTTTGTCCGAGGGCTTCTTGTGTTTAGCTCTATCCCTCCCACCTCTATAAAAAAGAACGAAAAGAAAAACAAGAAAAAACATTATCTATCGCTGTCCTCACCTGTCACACTCACTTAAAAGGTCAATGCTGCACATGCGCCGAAAGGTCAAGGAGGAAGGATTCTGCATTTATTGTTTTCGTGATCTTAACA
>BOPN01000247.1:320164-330164 GCA_017312705.2 Penaeus japonicus
TGAACTAAACCTCGAGTGAATTCTTAAGGAATCTGAGCGCAAGGCTATGAAATGCTGCACAGATTCTCGAGGCCAAGCTTGGGTCCTTTCTTTCTTCAGTTTTTAGTCAGATGCAAGAAAGGGAGCATAATGAAGTGCATCTGTGACAGGAGCAGTGCCCTGTCGTGGTCGTCAACTCGTGACATTTTGGTCAGCGTGTCAAACTCATTGTCGTTTTTTTTTTTTTTTTTTTTTTTTTTTTTTTTTTGGGGGGGGGGGTGTATCCGTCTAGTATCCTGGATTCCTTATATGTCTTTACCCTTTGTACAAAACTGTTCTTTCTCCTATAAATCATTCATTTTGAACTATGTTAACCACTAAAGAACACTGCAAGATGTACCTTCCTTGTCTTCGGATGTTACAGCACACGTCACGGAAATGACCGTGATTTTTTCTTTCTTGGTTTGTCGTAATTCTACTCACATTACGATGATTATTCCCCGTTAACCTTTGCATCCGGTTTTGTTACACTTAAGTTACACCACCTGCCTCTGATAAAAAAAGAAAAAGGAAAAATCACCAACACCTGTTCTCCTACAAAGGGCGAGACACTCCCACTAAGCCATGGAATCTATCCACACTCAGCAATAAAGACAACAACAGTCTACTCCTTCTACGCGACTGTTTACCTGTTTACTCCCCCTTCCTCCCCTTCTCCCCTCCCACCTACAACATTCGCACCCTGACATGAAACTGAAGACATACGCCACTACTCAAGGCACTCCCACATGTTCCTCTCAAGTCGGCTCGGCGAAGGCACATTTCCTGGGGCCAAGGCATGGTGGCTTCCGTATATTTTGTATGTCTGGGTCAGGCGTGATGAGTGGGCCATATGAAGTCCTCGTTTGATGCGTCCACAGCACTCGAGTCCGTCTTTACCTACGCACTCGCACAGACACTGCTCCCTCTCGAATATGTGCACCGAGTCTCCGTTGCGTAAACCTCTCACAGAACTGCACATGACATCAATTTCCTCCCCGCATAATGGGCGCCGCGAGCTCACGCGACTAATAAATCTGCATAATAAATCACCCGCACAATAACTCACCGGGATCAAGTCTTCCACGGATAAATCTCTAGCATTAGACGTCAGAGGCGCATCAACCCTCCCGCATCTGACTCCTCTATAATTTTCCGCGGCTAATCTGACTATTTCCCGGCCGGCCTTCTCCCCCATCCTCTTTCCCCCCCCCCCCCCCCCCCTCCATAAGCTGTCCACTCCCCACTCCTCAAGGGACGTCTCCTCAAGGATGCGCAGGGCTTGCAATATGGAACATCAACGTCGAAACTCCTTCGCAACCGACAGAGATAATCGACCATAGCGACACAAGCTTGTGTTTCATTAAGCCAGCGAATCATTACGTCAGAGGGAGAGACAACGACTGGCCAGGACAAAGAGGTATGTGGCGGCTGACGTCTGAGGAAGATGGATCTCCAGGTTGGGCCCGAGATACGGTAGTCGACACGAGAACATGGGTTTCGCGGCCGGGATACAGACGGCGGCGTTATGGGCGTGGGGCGGGGGAGGGATTCATACCTCTTCTCACTTATCATCACTTAGAATCTTGGAGGCGAACGCATATTTCATTATTCCAAAATCGGCATCTTTAGATGATGTTTTACTTATAGAATATTGCTCTAAAGAGTCGGTCTAAAGAGTGCGACTAGACACTTCACTGAGATTGCATTTACCTGGCCCATCACCACGTTAAAATCTCTTCTGGAAATGTAAAACATTCCGTTATCCTCGAGACTTATACAGCATTTTCAAAAAGTTTACCGGGGGAAAGGAAGTCAACTCACCAGCACGAGGCAAAAACAGGATTATGAATCTATCTCCTGAAGGGGCCGGGGTAGCACAAGGCAGGCAGGGAGGCCGCCTGGCTGGTGGCTGGCTGGCTGGCGGTCAGGAGGTCACGGGGTCAGACGGTCGGGGAGGACGAGGCTCTTGGCTGGGAGCCCACCAGGAACAAGGTGCTTGCTGCCAGGGAGGAGGTGCTCAGCCGGAGGGCGGGTCTATCACCCCGCTATTGCAAGAATGTTTGCACAGCGCTTTCGAGTGAGAGCGCTCAAGGATGATATTATCTAAGGATGGGATCTGTGCTCTTGCTTAACACGGAAGCAGACGTATAACAAGTGTTCAACTACAGTATGCTACACTGACAAATCGCCGAAACAAACTATATTAACAGCATGAACAACAAATAAATACGCACATTCAACACTGTCATAATTCAAGCATTCAAAATCTACAATACAGTTAAGACGCGCTTTACAATCTGTCTGTTTGTGCAGACGTGGATCACTGGCGAGTGAATGATGGCTTAATCTGTGACAAGGATAAGCCGCATCTGTGCATGAAATTGTGACACCGTCGAAGGACTGCCATTACTGCCAGCCCATCACCAGGTGCACCTGTAGCGGTTATCACATTGGAATACGATTCCGGTTAGTAACAGGCAGACTCGCCGATAAACAAGCCTGAGCAAGACGAGTCAGCTATACCAACATGTCAACATCCAATCGCCAACGTAGACATCAGACACAGCCATTTCATCGAAGCTTCACCTCTCACTCAACAATTTTACAACAAGGGACCTCTTGACGTCTCTGCCTTTGTTTTGCTTTCATTTCTAAATGCAATCTTACAGCTACCTTCGTATATACCCCTTCTGTCTCTATCTGTAGTTGTCCATTTATTACTGCTTCATCCCCTTGCCTTTGTCCTTAATCACTCAAAAACTCCATCTTCAGCATCCATACACCCCCAACCCCACTCTGCATCTCGCCTCCCTCTTCCAGGTGACCAAGGAGGAATACGGAGCATCCGAGCCCTCGCCTTCAGTAACAGCATTCACTGGAGGACAAAGCGACCATCGACACTGCATGAATTCAAATTAGTTGGTCGTCGAGCCGGGGTGCGGGTTCCCGGGGGAGGGTGGGTGGGTGGGTGGCGTGGGGAGCTTGGGTGGGGAGGAGAGAGAGGAGCTCCAAGTAACGTTCACAAGCCCGTTGATGGGGAGAGGGACGATGCTGTCTTGCTGCCTACAGCAATCTTAGGAATTTCCTGCGACTCTATACTCCACTGGTGTTACTTGGAGAAGTTGCTTATTGCTGAACTGTTTTCTTTACAGTACACCTTGCCTGCTGTCTGTGCGTACAGTGTGCAATTTTTATAGAAGCTGATGTGGATGTTTTGCTGAAGAGATTGTTATTGCCCCTCGTACTGTTCCTACCATTACTATTACCATTCAGCAACATCAAATTAAAGTAGAATGTTTAAAGAATATTAAAATAATAGGCAAAAATTATTGAAGTAATATAATTCCTTCAAGTACTTCGATCAATGATGTTTATCTCTCCGGTACCTGCCACAAGGATTCAGAACATCAAACGAGAAAATGTTGCATTCTTTCAATTCATTAAGTTTCTCTCTTATCTCAGGTCCATTACTGCCTCTGTTATTGTAGTGTTATGTTCCATTTCCTGCTTTTGCTTGCAACAAAGCTCTTGCCAGTAACAACTTTTACTGATGACATTTCACATGCTCTTTTTAATAAGGAAGTGGTCGTTCTGCTTGTTCGTGTCCGTGGTCTAAGAGACTAGCGCAAGACTGAATAATATAAAGATAAGGAATATTATTAGCGATGATGATGATGATAATAACAATAATAATAATAATATCAGTAGTAATTATCACCATTATCATAATAATAGTAATAATAGTGATAACAATAATAATGATAATAATCATAATTATTATAATCATAATAACTAGAACAATAATAATCATAATATCAATAATAATGAAAATGAGAATAATGATAACATTGTTAAAGACTTAATTGATTACTATTGTATGGGGTGAAGAAGAACACCACATTCTCAGAACGGAAAAAAATATATACATATACGCAGTGGTTCCCTCTTAATGCAACCTCAAAAAAAGTGCTTGGATGTGGGCGTGTGGGCGTTTCAGCAGTAATGAAACACGCAACCTGACAGAGGGTGTGTGGGTTGTAGAGTCGCCTCTTGTCTGGAGTTCTGACTATAAGCCGTGGGCGTGGGTGGGGAGTGAGGGGGGGAGGGGGATGATTCGTGAAGGATGGGGGGAAGGGGTGGGGATGAGGGGGTGAGAGCTTTAGAGTGCTTGGAGAGCGGGTGTCACAACGGAATCCATTATGAAAAAAATGTAGAAAAGGGTGTGAATGAGAATGAATAAACTTAACAGAGGAAGAGATGCAATTTATAAGTGATCTTTTGCCTTGTTAATCTAAATGATTGCATTTTTTAAGTTTCCATTATACAAGGATCGATTTCTTCCCTACAAGTGGGTGTCTGTCTGAAAAAAAGGCTTATTATAGATTGAGTAAAAAAAAGGGTTAAATATGCATAGCACACTTAACAGATGAAAAGTGCCTATAAGTATCGAAGTGTTTATAAGTATAATGATAATACGAAAAATCCAGGAATGTTAGAAGTGGGTGGTGGTGGGGCGTGTATTCGTGGGTGGAGAGTGGGTGTAGGCAGAGAGCGTGGGTTTCCAAGGTGCTGGAAGTCCCGGCGTGGGTGACGTCAGACCCAAGGCATCGGGTGTGAGCGGGCGGTGCAAAGGCGGAGGACAATGCAGTCTCTCACGATGTCCCGCGATGCGCCTAGTGACACCAACACGGCTTTTACTTCTATAAATAGTTATCGTAAGTGTACGCTCATCTAGTCATCAGCATCATTCATTTTTTTTTTCTTCTTCTTTTTCTTCTTCTCCTCCTCCTAATACTTCTACTGTCATTACCAATTCTTCTTCTTCTCCTCCTGTTCCTCATTTATCTTATCCTTTTTTCCTTCCACATCTTCCTACTTCTCCTCCTCCCCTTCTCTCCCCTCCTTTCCTCTCCTCTCCTCTCCTCTCCTCTCCTCTCCCCTCTTCACTTCCCCTCTTGTCTCTTCTTATATCCACCCTTTATCTTCTTGCCTGTCATGCATCATCTCATGACAGACAGGAGCAACACTGACCTCTTCATGTCAAGTCGAAGTATCACAGACTCGTGCTTGTGCCAAGTGTTACTGCATGACTACGTCAGTCAAAAGGAAGCGTTCGCACAGGCTGTGATGGTGTGGTCAGAATGCTAACATTAAAACAATACTTGCAGTAGATCATAAGTTTCATACAACAAAAAATATTCAAGATCATACATGGAAATAACAAAATCCATACATAAAAAAAACGCTTTACACACGAAAATAACAAGACAAAAACAGCGTTGGACAAGAAAATAAGACAAAAACAGCCATACATGATACTAGTAGAAGACAAACACATCGCCCAAAACACACACACCCACACAAAGGGAAACCCCAACAAAAGAAATCTGAAAGCGCAAAATCAAAGCCTGTAATAATGAAATTATCCCCGCGAAGAATAGCATTAAGGCGCGGACCACCGTGACCGACCATCGCATCCTGCCGTCCAAAGTCACCTGCCTGCTGTCTCGACCTGGCAACAGAGCTAACTTCGGCGACCTGGTCACACCACTCGGCACAACCGAGCCTGACCTCATGTCTTAGTCAGTTGCTTAGCCTAGGTCTTGGCCTTTCCGCCGACGAAGGGAAAGGCGGCGTTTGGTTAGAGACAGTTTTTTTTTTATCCTGACTGCATGTTTTAGCTCTGGTGGCAGAATTTTGTAAGCGAGGCAAGGAAACCCGTTATTTTATTTGTATACTGTTGTATATTGTTTGGACATTACTCTCTCTCTCTCTCTCTCTCTCTCTCTCTCTCTCTCTCTCTCTCTCTCTCTCTCTCTCTCTCTCTCTCTCTCTCTCTCTCATTTTTGGGGGGGGTGAATCAACACTTCCTTTATAAGATTATTTCTGCAACCGTGTATTATTATTCAGTCTAACCTGTCCTACCTACACGGCATCCCAATAAAGGAATTTCGTCAAGGTCTTGCTTCGTTGCTTTATCTCCGGGGGATTCTTGTCTCCTCGAGGAAATTGTCATCCTTTATCGGAGTGAAATCTTTATATGACCACATTCTATCACTAGATATTGTTAAAGTAAAAAAAAAATGTCAATCGGTTATACAGAATTTGCAAAGCATGACAAATACTGACAGAAATGACAAAAACTTAACATGAAAACGTAAGTGCTCAATTTGTAATTCGTTTCAACCCCCTCCCCCTAAAAAAAGGAAAACAATATGAATGAATATATATATATATATATATATATATATATATATATATATATATATATATATATATATATATATACATATATATATATATATATATATCAAATAAAACCATCATAAGCCTTTCTCCGGTCTTTGTCAGTCTTAGTTTCTCGTGCTTTCGAAGACTGTCTGCTTGCCCATGCACACGCCCATCCGCTTCTGTCCAGGTAGGGCGGCGTTATTCCGTTCCTTACGCAAGTAAAGGCGGATGTGTGGGGCGGAAGGGGAGGGGGGGGGGGCACTGTGTGGATAGTGGTAATGTGTGTGGGTAGGGAAGGGAGGGGGTGTAGTGTGCGTATTAGGGTGCGGTATGTTACTAAGAAGTATTTGATTGTGTGTGTGTGTATGTGTGTGTGTGTGTGTGTGTGTGTGTGTGTGTGTGTGTGTGTGTGTGTGTGTGTGTGTGTTTGTGTGCTTGTTCGATATCAAGAAAAGGAAGAGAAAACCAACATCAACAACACTTTATCACAAAATAAACCTAACGAATTCAGAAACTGAAAACAAGAACAAGAACAAAAAACTAATAATGGAAGAAAAACAAAAAACAAACACAAAACATAAGAGTAATACTGCGTCTTACGAGTCTTATGCTTAACGAGAAAAGTTAAATTCACATCTCGTCTTAAGAATAAGGAAGGGTTAAGAAGGCATCGTGTGCTTTTCGGTCTTAATGCAATTCCATTTAAACTAACATTTATATCATATTCCGTAAATAATGTCGTATATCACGAGTTAACACGAAAGTAAAAGGGAAGGAATATTAATAATGTTATAAATACATCTCTCAGTCTGTTTATATATCTATTTACCCACTAACACACACACACACACACACACACACACACACACACACACACACACATATATATATATATATATATATATATATATACATACACACACACACACACACACATATATGTGTATATGTATATATATATATATATATATATATATATATATATATATATATATATATTATATATATATATATATATATATATATGTATGTATATATGTATATATATATAAATATATATATATATATATATATATATATATATATATATATATATATATATATATATATATGAGCATAGCCACGGGAAATCGTGACAAATAAATAATGGCAAATAATGAAGAGACATCAATCGGTAAAAAATAAATAAAAATAAATCATAAAACTAAACCAGTACAGAAAAAAAGGCTACGTCAAACGCGAATGAGCAAAAAAAATAACAAAACAAAAACCCATAAAAAAGAATATACGAAAAAGTAAAGAAAAAAAAAAAGTAAATAAGAAAAGCCACACGGAGAAGCGCCGCGCGAAATCCATATCTGCGAAGAGCGAGCAGCCGCAGCCAAGCATGACGGACTGTGCACACTCGAGGTGAGGCTGGCCATCTTGCCCCTCCTTGACACATCTCAAGACACGCCCTCCGCTGGCGGGAGACGGGGCGGCGTCGCGGTCCTTGTAAGCCCTCGCGATGCCCTTCCCTCTTCCTTAAGCTCTTTCCTTTCCATTTCTTCTCTTCCTTCTACCAACCCTCCACTCTTCTTCCTGTCCTTTCTCTGCCTTCCTTCCTCTCCTCCCAACTTTCCTTTCCCACTAGACTTCTTTCACTTATCCCTTCGCCCTCCTTCCCATTTAGTCTGTCTTCCTTCTGGCTTCTTTCTCCCTCTCCTCTCTTCATCACTCACTCTTACTCACTCGATCACTCACTTCCCTCTCTCCCTACCTCTCTTCTTCCCTCCCCCTCTCCCTCCCTCCAGTCTACCCATCCACCCTCCTTCCACCCTCCCCTCCACCCTTCCCTCCCCCGTGTCCCTCCGCCCTCCCTTTATCTTGTCCATCTGCAGGCCATCCCACCTTCCCTCCCAGTCACACGGCGCCGATATTGAAAGATATGGGAAGCCGTCCTGAGAACCGCCTGTGGCATCCCTTGCCAAAGATAGAATCATGCAAATGAATCAATATGCAGATGAATTTGGACCGTAAAAGCATTTTTATTTTATTTTTCACTTTTTTGTCCCCTTTTCTCCTTCCTGCCACCCACATCCTCGCCAGCTACCCTCCTCTTCTTTACCGTCTGACTGGAACATTCCAACCTTTAAGTTTTATTCGGATGTCTTGCCCTCCTTTCAAAAAGAACACGGAAATAATGGGATCATACCTGGAAACCAACATATTCTTTGCTATCGTAATGCGAGCAATATCTATAAAACATTTTGAGAAGAGCGACCCGAGAGGATTTTCAATTTGCATATTTCTTTTTTTTTTCATATGCGTGGAGTATCTTCCTTAAAAGCATAGAGAATGATCATACCCTCATGCCTTCTGCAGTTGCAACGTTTTAAGCATAGAACAAAATATCATGTGGCTCCTCGATTCCCACAACACAGCGATCCAGTAATAAAAGAAAAAAAGAAAAAAATGCAAAGGCAAGCGCCACCATAACAACAACCAATGACCAAATTATATAGCGTCAGCAGAGGGATTTCACTCAAGCCTGGCAACATTTACATAACGGCCGAGAACAACACGTCCAGGCACTGGGGCTCAGTCGGTGCCTCTCGCGGTAATCTGCGCCATAAACACGCCCGAAGTCTGCTGCAGTTGCTGGCCACGGCTCGCGTCCACCCCCGTCAGGCCCTGCTCCGCCCTTTCCTCTGTCCTTTCGGCCCTCTTCGGCTGGCATTCAACCCGCGCGTGGCACTGCATAGCCGTCCACGCCCGACGGCATGTGCAGGAGCGGGGCTCAGCCAAGGCAAATTTACATGGCACTACAACCATACTTTCATACTGTCAAAAGAAAGCCAAATCATCGCACTCGCCTGGCACGAGCGAGGTTTTCCAGCACGGCGCGCACGCACAAGCTCAGGAATTCTACATCAATACTATTTACATTCGCACTATCATAATACTAGCGCAGTTGCTGGTGCTATGCTAACCATCCCTCCACACGGTATCACAAGCCTCCTCCGTGCCTCCGCCAGGCCCTTGACCGCCAACTTGAGGGGGTAGGGGTGGGGGGGGGAACACCAAACAGGCAAGGTCGTCACTTCAGTAAACACGGCGGGATTACACAGCTGACAGCGTCGGCTCTATCCCAGATCCGTATGCTTCTTGCAAGGAGTGCAGGGGATGATGCAGTCTTGCATATTATGTGCAGATCAATCTCATGTCCCATCTTAGAGAACGCTTCTCCTTATTTCCTTCACTTCTCTTTTGCACATCGTCTCTCTCCCTTTTATCTATTATTCTCCTTTACATTAGGCCTATTACTCTCTCACTCTCTCTCACTCTTCCCTTTTTTTCGCTTCCTTTTCTACTCTACCTACCCAGATCTTCATCAGATGCTCCTCCCTTTTCTTTTATTAACACTATTAATTTTATAATTTTAGATTCTTCTCCTGTGCGTATCTATTCGGATGATACAGTTGGCACTATTGGGCAGACGGGAAATTATGATTTTAACCATATTAACATCAACAATAGTACAACAGGGAAACAACTATACTAACAATGATCAGTAAAAAAAATTCTAATCCACTTTAAATACAGATGCGAGAGGGGAATGACACAGAGTAAAAGAGAAAAGAAAAAAAGTAAAGGTAATAGGAAATTGGAAGAAAAAAAGGAGTAAAAAAACACAAAAAGAAAAAGAAAAAAAAAAGCGGAAAAAAAACTGGAATCGGCCTTTGCGTCAGTCTCCCCTGAAATGCGA
>BOPN01000247.1:332664-335164 GCA_017312705.2 Penaeus japonicus
GTAGGAGGGAGAATTAAATTTCGGGTTTTACCTCGTTGGAGAATGATCATTTTGACAATAACAGTTCGTGATTACCAAGGGCGGGAATATGCTAAAATAATGTGCTGTACTCGCTATCACAGGTCGT
The DNA here is from genome assembly GCA_017312705.2 of Penaeus japonicus. Lineage (NCBI taxonomy): Eukaryota > Metazoa > Arthropoda > Malacostraca > Decapoda > Penaeidae > Penaeus > Penaeus japonicus. The sequence continues at coordinate 332,792 of BOPN01000247.1, forward strand.
AAAAATAAATCTTTTATGTGTAACGGGAAATCTTTTCATAAAAATATTCAACTATTTACCTGTTTGCCAAACTGTGCATGTGAAAGAATGTTTGCATATAATATATATATATATATATATATATATATATATATATATATATATATATATACATATGTGTATATACACATATTCATACATACATATATATATATATATATATATATATATATATATATATATATATACATATATATATATATATATATATATATATATATATATATATATATATACATATGTGTATGTGTGTGTGTGTGTGTGTGTGTGTGTGTGTGTGTGTGTGTGTGTGTGTGTGTGTGTGTGTGTGTGTGTGTGTGTGTGTGTGTGTGTGTGTGTGTGTGTGTGTGTGTGTGTGTGTGTGTGTGCGTGTCTGTGTGTGTACATGTATAAACACACACGCACACATACATACAAAGAGAGGGAACAATGTAACCAACCATAACCATTCCCGAATTGCTTTAGATCGTGACCTCATTAGCCGTTTCAATATTCTCGACAAGGGAAAAACGGCGCCACCTTCATCACCGCTAACAGATACATCAGCGTTCCCATCTCACCTCTTTTCGAGATGACAACGGGCGCCCACGGAGCAAGACGCAACGATACGTCCCGACATCTGACAATGGTCGACACGATTCATCATCGAGGGAGGGAGGGAGAGGTGTAGGAGTTGGGGGAGGGGGGAAGGAGGGAGGGAGAGGAGGGAGGGAGATAGGGGAGAGATAGGAGGAAGGGAGGGAGGGATAGAAGGGATAGGAGTCCGTTCGGAATCACCGACTTATCTGGACGACGTCCTTTATCTTCCCTTTTTTTCTCTCTCTCTTCAGTAATGTTCGTTCGCCGCTAAATATCTTCCGCGAAGTTAATATGGCCGAGACGGAATGCCAGGCGGGACAACTCCAAAGGTAAACATAATTTATGCAGTCTGGAGGGAAACAATATGGCGTTCGCTCTTGCTTGTTCATTTAACTGGTTTTGCCTACTCGTATTTAAACTTCTCGTCTCTTTATCTCTCATCTCCTCTTATCACTTCTAAACACATCTCTCTGTCTCTCTTTCTCTGCTTAATTCTCTTTCACAACTCTGACTCTTTGCCTCTCAACTCCTCTATCTCTGCCTCTCATCCTCTTTCACTTTCACACCGCCTTTCTATTTGTATCTCATCTCCTCCTGTCTGTCCTTCACACCTCAGTCTCTTTGTCTCTCATCCCCCGTTATATCTCCTTCACGCCACTGTGTCTTTGTCCCTCCTCTCCTCTGGCTTCTTCGTGCAATCGCCCGTCTGCTCGTATGTAAAAGACATTACCATAGATTTTGCAAGCTAAATTACGAAATTGTTCCCAGGATATGAAGTCGAGGAGACACTTGAGAAAAGAGAAAAGATCAAGAAAAATCGTGCCGACAGGAAACAACTGTGTTATTGCTTTCGACAAACAGTCTCGAGGCAAAGTCCAGTGCAGAACAATATAACGAATACACTGATTGGAAATAACAGCAATAACAGACGAGAATAACTAGAAACGAGCAGCACTGCCTCCGGGCGTTGTTGACAGGCCACATGGCAACAACACGCTGCCAAACTCCCAATTTAAGTTACACTAAAAAAATAAATTACTGTACGCCTGAGTGCGAAACGTTGATTAAGTTCCACAAGTCTTTTTCCGTGATTCTCTCTCTCTCTTATTAATCTATCGAATTTTTCCACGGGCAGAGCTCGCACTGCTATGAATAAATGCAAATCCAATGGAAGTAGTAAGCCCCACAAAACACGATGGGATGAGAGCTTATAACCCCAGAGTGTTTTCATTCAACTGTACCGGGATATTGTACATTGAGAATACCGCTTCTGGCAAGGGCTCTCGCGAACTCTTACCTTAATTCAGCCTTAATTCTCTCGTCATTCTGATTCTTTTGCGGCATTTCTTTTCGGAGGGACCGAATCTTGCCTTTCATTTCTATGATTTTGACTCCAGTTCTTCCGTGTTTCCTGTCCCTTCAGCTTTACAACATACCAATTTCCTATTTTTTTCCAGAATTATTTCCCCCTCTTTTTAGAAAGCCATAATCGTCCCAAGCTCTAGATTTGTAGCGGATGACACGACGGTTCCTCTCTCGGAAAGCGACTTTGGAAACGACGCTCCTCATCCAAAAATGCAAATGGCCAATCGCGCTACTTGAGCTCGGCCAAAACGACCATCCCTTTTACTCCATGGCCAAGACGACCCTTCCCCGCCTACTACCTCATCGCCATTGTCGCGAGAGAAAAATACGACTCTCAAACTCTTTGATGCACACCATTAGATTGTGTGAGCTCACTATCCTGTCAAGGGC
>BOPN01000247.1:340164-342664 GCA_017312705.2 Penaeus japonicus
ATTCTCTCGTTATCTGCGAGGGATGTAACCGCCTCGAAAGATGGAAATCTATCTACATGCAAAAGATAAGAACGAGTATACTGTATGATGCGACCAGTCGAGAGATAAGACGGAGTGAACCATCAGCTGAAGTGTGAAAGCTGCTTAATGCAAGCCTTCAAGGGTCAAGGAGAGACTGAGAAGACATTTTAAGAATATTTGTAATGCAAAACATCAGAATGTTATGCAAATGATGTGAGAAATTAACACGAAGATGTGTAGTCCGAGAATGCTTATTACACCAATTAAAACAAGTCTGCTAACGAACTTCAAAGAAGAAGAAAGACTACCTAATATAGCCCGAATCCATCTAGCGCCAAAACTCATAACTGTATCATGTCCATTTTTGTCCCTATGCGTCTTGGTATCTGGTTGCATATCTAACGTTCGAGGAAGGTATCCCTGACAAAGAAAATGTCTCCTAAAACAAAATCAGCTGAGACTTAACGATCTATTCCACCGAGATAGTAGTTGTTATCTAAAGTACGATGGTTTCTTCGACCAAAACAGCAGCTGTTAAATCAAGCACGACAGTTTATTGAATCGAGATATCAGCTGCAACAGAACGCCCCAACAGACCTAACCAAGATAATCAAATATCAAGCCCTCCAAATCATTAAACACATTTCCCTGATCATTAAACCGATTCCAGCACGATTTCTGATCCGCCCTTTCATCTCCTCTGGCCAAGCGATCTTTTCAGCATCACTCCGACGACATCTGCGACGTCCTCTAGGCGGTACTTCCGGCCCCACATCCCGTTCACGCTCGCTCTGAGATGCCACTTGGAGGGAGGGCGTAATGAGGATCGCGTGCACTGGTGTAACCCGAGAAAAGGTCTTCGTGAGGATGGAAGGAGGGAGGGGGGGAGGGAGAGAAGGACGGAGGGAGGGAGGGGGAGAGGGAGGGAGGGAGAGGGAAGGAGAGAGGGAGGGAGGGAGGGAGAGAGGGAAGGAGGGAGGGAGGGGGGGAGTGAACGAGAGAGGGAGGGAGGGACACAGAGAAAAAGAGATAGAGAGAGAGAGGGGGGGGGGGAGATATAGGGAAACCTGCCTCCTCTCCGAATGCAGATAATGAGAGTTCCCGCCTCACAAGACGAGAAAAACAGCAAAGAGGAGAAGGCTGTTTAAAAAGGCAGTGTTTTTGTAACGGTGCTTAGGAATCGATCAAAAGCAGCCACCACCATTTTTTTTTTTTCGTGGTACTTCTGAACATTTCTGAAGTATCATACTTTTCATATGGCGAGACACTAATCTAGGGAAATTCTAAATCATCAGTAATGGTGATAAACTTTGGACAATCTTTCTTTGTCACACGCACGCACGCACACGCATTTCCCCAGCAATACCGCATCACAGAAACAAGATGTCACATCTCCCAAGGCAAAGCCCCCCCCCCCCCCCCAGGCCTTGAATCCCGCGGCAACAAGCATCATCATAAAAGAGAGAGAGAGAGAGAGAGAGAGAGAGAGAGAGAGAGAGAGAGAGAGAGAGAGAGAGAGAGAGAGAGAGAGAAAGTGAGAGAGAGAGCGGACCAACACAAGAGAAAGAAGATGCTGCGCGTCCACCCGCCTCATGATGCTACCCACGAGAGCGAGAACGGATATCCCGAAGAGGTAGAAACGGGCGGCAATCCTTAACCTGGGCTGTCTTCAAACAACATCGAGTTCCCTCAAGGATCATCAACTCGCCGAAGACACCAGACTCGCATATTTACTGACGCAATAGTTTAGAAGTTGGTGTTATTGTTCAAAGTTTGGAATGGTCTAAGTTGGGGCAGGCTAATGACTTGGTGGGGAGAAGTGGTGATGGGGGGTAGGGGGAGGAGGGGGGGTGACAAGGGTACAGAAATGAGGGGTGGGTTGGGGGCAGAGAACAAGGAGAGAGGGGAGGGGGTGGGGGAGGGAGACAAACCCTTTGCTGCCTTTGGTTCATCGTGCTGAGAAGCACCTACAAAATTGCTACTAAACATCATTAATTGGCCTTAATAGATTGTTGATTATTCGGTTATGATATTCGGTTGAGATATGTGCATCCTTTTGGAAAAGAAAAGCATATCACTCTAAACCAAGATTAATCAAACTGATTCCATCGCAATCATTCACTGATGACTAACTACAGGTAACAGTCGCATCTAATTATGAATTGAAGATGACGGGACAGATTAGTACTCATTCACATCAGCAGCCACATCCTTAAATATAAAATCGCAAGTCATAATCTACACTCAACAATAATCTAAACACAGCATTTTTAATTAACGAGTAAAGACGTGCAGTTTCATTCTAATTCGATCGTTTAATTAGTCTGAATTGTGATGTACTAGTTTCCTCACATTTGGCAGAAAAGTAGTGATCCTGGAGCTGCTGTGTAAACTATGAATGAAAACTTTAAAACTTTCCTCGTCCATAATCCTATATGGAAGATAAATAATATTATTTATCAAAAGATAATAATGATAT
>BOPN01000247.1:365164-367664 GCA_017312705.2 Penaeus japonicus
CACCTGCTCTTCTCACACATCATCCTTTATCAAATTCCTTCTTTCCCCTTACTCCTCCCCCCTCCCCCCACCCTGTCCCACTCTTCCCCTCCGCCCTTCCTTCCTTTTCCCTCCGCCCTTCCTTTCTTTTCCCTCCCTCCCCCCCACGTCCCGCTCTTCCATCCTACCCCTCTCCCCTTTCCTCATTTCCCTCCCCCGTCTTGCTCTTCCTCCCCCCCTCCCTGTCCAGCTCTTCCCTCCTTTCCCCTGCCCCCTGCCCCCTCCCCCTACGCTATCACTCACCGCTTCATGGGTTGTTGTTTAGGTGCCCGCAGTTTAACATAGAGTTTATACGTGTTTATTGCCCTCATATCAAACACCCATTAGTTTAATTCATGGCGTCACTAAATTAGCATATGAGTCATTGGCTTGGTCCTATGTCTGTAAGCGAGCAATCTATTTTTAGGCCAATGTCATCTCTGCTGTTATCTTTGTTGTTGTTGTTGCTTGTTGTTATTTGTGGATAGTGTAAGTCTTTCATACGTGATTTTTTGCTGTGCATGTGTTAATAAATAAGTGTGTGTGTGTTTGTATGTGTGTGTGTGTGTGTGTGTGTGTGTGTGTGTGTGTGTGTGTGTGTGTGTGTGTGTGTGTGTGTGTGTGTGTGTGTGTGAGAGAGAGAGAGAGAGAGAGAGAGAGAGAGAGAGAGAGAGAGAGAGAGAGAGAGAGAGAGAAAGAAATAGAGAGAGAAAGAAAGAAAGAAAGAGAGAGAGAGAGAGAGAGAGAAAAGAGAGAAAGAGAGAGAGAGAGAGAGAGGGAGAGAGAGCGAGAGAGGCGTGTGTGTGTGTGTGTGTGTGTGTGTGTGTGTGTGTGTGTGTGTGTGTGTGTGTGTGTGTGTGTGTGTGTGTGTGTGTGTGTGTGTGTGTGTGTGTGTGTGTGTGTGTGTGTGTGTGTGTGTGTGTGTGTGTGTGTGTGTGTGTGTGTGTGTGCATTTATGTGTGTTTGCATGAATGTTTGTATGATTCTGTGTATGCGTCTCTGTATGCATGTGTGCATACCTGTGCTTGTATGTGACTGTGCTCATGCATATAAATATAAATGAATATATATATATATATATATATATATATATATATATACATATATATGTATATATATATATATATATATATATATATATATATATATATATATATATATTCATATATATATATATATATATATATATATATATATATATATATATATATATATATACATATATAATATATATATATATATATATATATATATATATATATATGTATATATATATATATATATAAATATATATATATATACATATATATACATATATATACATATATATACATATATATGTATGTATATGTATATATGATTATGTGCCTGCACGTGTTTCTTGGCCTGCCCACCTTATCCCAGCGTGGCCAACGAGTGCCCCCAAAGCAGTGGCCCTTCCGACAAGACAGGCAAGAGAGCCCATACGTCACAGCCCCCCCCTGCACTTGGGACCGGGGTGGAGGCTGGTAAGGGTCACAATTAATATATTAGTCAATCCGGTAATATTTCAAGACCTGCAATAGCAGCATTACTCACCCGCCGTCGCGCTGGCCATAATTAAAGACCCAATCACCAAAATAATGGTAACCGATACTGATTGTCACATTTTAATTAATCTGGAATGAAGTAAAATTGGACTTTAAAGCTCAGTATCGCGGCGGCCGATTACAAGCTGCCTATTTTTGTACCGTAAATATTTCAGGCGTCACCTCGTACCTCGCAATGCAGGTCGCGGTTATTGGAACGATCTCATTTACACTTTTCTTCGTTTTTTTTTTTTTTTTTTTTTTTTTTTTTTTGTGTGTGTGTTTGTATTTGGTGCTGGTGAAGGGGGGGGGGGTCGTGTTTTTTTTTCTTTCTTTCTTTCTTTTTTTTTTACGTTTTTTGATGGTGGGGTGGAGGTAGGGGGAAGGGGGAGGGGAAGGTTATTTCTTATATTTGTTTTTATCTCATTGGTTTTCCTTTTTTTTACGATAGGAGGAGGGCGTTCTTATGCAGTTCTTTTGATTTTGATTTTGCTTTATACTATTTTTGATTGAGGTGGGGGGAGTAAATAAAGGGAAAGTGAAAAAGATTTTCCTCTCTTTCTCTTTCTCTTCCCCTTTCCCTATTGGGAAGAGAGGGAAGTCTTTGGTATTTTTCTACCTTTCCTTCATTTTCTTAACGCATTCCCTCCTTTTTCAACGGAGGGAATGCGTTCTCTCTTTTCTTTTCTTTTTTCTTTTTTTTTTGGTCATTTTACTCTTTTGAAGGGGGAGGGGGAGGGTGGAGAGGAAGTAAAAGAAGTAAAGTTGAGTAAATCTCTATATATTCTGTTCTATATCATTTGTTCAGCGGCACGCGAGGAAGTTCTTTATCAAGCAATGTTGTATGTTCTCTAATGGGATTTTGAAAAGAACTGGAATGATAATCACTTTGGACTAACGTAAAAAAACTAACG
>BOPN01000247.1:372664-377664 GCA_017312705.2 Penaeus japonicus
AAGCCCTCTTACACACATACTCTCACTCACCGATTGCTCCCCCCCCCCAACTCTCTCTCTCTCTCTCCCTCTGTCTCTCACCCAAATTCTCTTTTATTCGAAATTAATCATGGCTGTCACTCACTGCCATCCGGCCGACCTCTTCCCCGTGCCATATTTCAATCAGCAGTTTCAACAAAGCTCCTTTCCAATCCTATACCAATCCGGATTCGGTGAGTACACCCAAAATAAAATCAGGTTTAAAATGATGAAAAAGGGGTGAAAAAAAAGTAAAAAACGTACTCTGTTATATGTCAAAAAGTGGAATTTTTGGGGGGAGAGGAGAGGAAAAGAGAGGGGGAGCGGAGCCGAGAGTTTAGTAGACGGGTTCAACAGATAAAAAAAAATGAAGAAAATTAAACAACTTAATGAATTAGAATGATTACACTTGTTCATTCTATCCAAATCTTTTGTCCATGGAAGATGTCATTAATTAGTCTACATATCAACCTCTCCTCATAAATCACCCCCCCCCCCTCCCCACCACCGCCATTTTTTCTTCTTTAGCGTTCGAGAACAAAACCGAGACTGAAGCGCTTCGAGATTCGTTCGAATAGGTCATGTCTGGGAGGGAATCGTGTTGCTCTTCGCACTAATCGCACTCCAAGACGTAAATTGGTATAATTCATCTTAAACGATGTAATTAAGAGAGGAGAGATGGAGGGAGAGAGAGAAAGAGAAAGGGGGGAGATGGGTAATAAAAGGGAAGAAAAAAAAAGTATATCAATTATTAAGGTTGAGAACTCCGGACAACAAAAGACAAACGTTATAATCAGCTCGAAAGAGAAACTGGGGATCGGAGTGTTACAATAAAAGGAAGGGGAGGGGAGCAGAATGCGACAGCTTATAGGTTTAATTTCAATTCGTAATGTAAATGGAATGAATGAGAAATGACAAAAGCTGAAAAAGGTATAGATAACGAACTTTTTTTCTTTTTGCGTTTGCCAAGTGCTATAAATCAAGGCGCATGCACAGAAAAGAGAGAGAGAGAGAGAGGAAAAAAAAAAGAAAACGACTTCTTCCAATATCAAATTCTCTTTATTTGAATGTAACTGACATCCAGAAATATATAAAACATAGCTCCCAAGCGGACAAATCGAATTAATACCATAAAAGGTTACTTGTGGTGGTATCATATGTCAAAACGTCTCATCAGGTGACGGGGAGAGAGAAAGAGAGAGAGAGAGAGAGAGAGAGAGAGAGAGAGAGAGAGAGAGAGAGAGAGAGAGAGAGAGAGAGAGAGAGAGAGAGAGAGAGAGAGAATAAAGAGGGAAACAAATACAATCAGATAAACAGCAACAACAACAACAAACCATGAAAATTTTACCAGAAAGAATAACAAAAAGAATTACATAAGATTTGAAATAAAAAGTTGGGAATTCTGTCTCATCGCATTCGTTAATTCTTGATCGCATAAAGTTAACAGACTCTGCTGAATAGTGCAGACAGCAACTTGTAGAACAGACAGACAGCGACACACACACGCACGCACACACAAAGACACACAGACAGACACACACACACACACACACACACACACACACACACACACACATACGCTTGTCAATATGAATGCATGTATGTACGCAAGTATATCTTAATTTTTGGCGTATGCGCGTGCGTGTGCGCGTGTGTGAAAGAGAGAGAGGGAGGGAGGGAGGTAGGAGAGAGAGAGAGAGAGAGAGAGAGAGAGAGAGAGAGAGAGAGAGAGAGAGAGAGAGAGAGAGAGAGAGAGAGAGAGAGGAGAAAGCCAGAAAAAAGGCAAGAAACACGAAGAAGTAAAACAAGCTACATTTCGATCTGAGCCCCCTCTCGGCCTAATAAGCTCACTTTGTAAATTGAGCTTCGGCCTTACGACATATCCGGAACTCAAATATTTGAAACAAACTTCCCTACACTAACTTCCCATCCTTGTTATGCCTAAGGCTCTCTCACCTCCCCTTGTTTTAGGGGGGAAGTAAGCGACCGCCAACTCTCATGAGGGGTAGGGTAGGGGTAAGGGGGGGAGGGCGAGGAGAAGGAAGCGAGGGGGTGGGAAGGGGGAAGGAAGCGAGGAGGGGGGGAAGGGAAAGAGAGAGGAGTAGGGGAAGTGGGGGGAGGTTTACTTTCCAGCTGCCTTGATCCCTTCTTCCAACCCTAAGCTATGTAAACCGAATCCTTCTTTCTTTAGAGGCGAAAATTGAGGAACGAGACGCAAAGGCAGGGAAATGGGTGTATGGTGCGGGAAGGCCCATCAGCAACCCTTATAAATTGGGTTTTCCTGCACGATCGTCTGGCCTTTATAGCCAGACCAAGGGTGGAATGGAATTATTTGGACTATATATCCATATAACAAAAGGGAAAGATCGGGTATTTCCATGCTTAAAAAGAGTTAGTTGATGAGGTTCACATGGATATGTACAGAGTGCCTTCCTCCGTACAAATGTCGGTTTCCTTTCCCTTTATTGGTTCTGGGGGGAAATAATTCACACCAAAGCCCTCGAAAGGCAAAATACTCGTGGCCATCGAAATATCATTTATGATTCTGTGGAATATCAAACAAAGAGGTTTGAGATTTTCTCTCTTTTCTTACTGTATGTATATAGAAAAAAAAAACAATCCCAGAGCCAAGTACTTTCATAGTGATAAAAAATCAGAGAGCCAGAAGTGTTTCCGATTTTTTATTACCACCACCAAAAAAGAAAAAGAAAGAAAAAAAAATAAAAAAAGCAAGTACCTCTGCGCTCGTTCCAAGACCCGACGTGAAGGGAGGAGGAGAGACTTCAAAGCAACAGCGCAGAGCGGCCCCAGAACAAAATGTATCAGTATACATTAAAATGCCACAAGGCACAAGGAGTCTTTATACAATCCACTGCACACACACACACGTAAAAAAAGACCTTCCCTGGCTTTCATACCTCGAGGCCTCACACCCTTTATCATCCTCGAAACCCCAAGGGATTAAGTAACCCTCATTTTACCCTCACTCGTAAAAACGGTAAAAAAACAAAAAAAAAGAAGAAAAAAAAAGTTGAACTCAAAGCACCGTGCAACCAACCGTTCTTTGTTTATTCAACTAATTTACTTGGAAGATGAATAAATCTTTTGATTACTTTGCACCTTTTTTTTCTTCTTTCTCTCCCTCTCTCTCTCTTCCTCTCTCTCTTACCCTCATGCGTTTTCTGCTTGTAAGTAGAAAAAAGGCTCATCGTAAGGACGTGCCAACGGACATAAACTCGACCCTCGAAGAACCCCCTCCCCCCTAGAAGACCCCTACCGCTCCCCCCGGCTCTCCCTCATCACCAGACCCTCTGGATGGGAAAGGTGATGGGAGGTCAGAGGCCCAAAGGGTTATCGTAGGCTTACACTTTCATGTTGTATCTTTTATCATCGTTATTGGCTGGGTATGATGGTCAATCATGAACCTTTTATTGGCAGAACATGGAGAGAAAGAGAGAGAGAGAGAGAGAGAGAGAGAGAGAGAGAGAGAGAGAGAGAGAGAGAGAGAGAGAGAGAAGGAACGAGAACGAGTGAACATCACGATAATCTGAAATATATCATATCAGAGATGATAAAATACTTCATCTTTTCACAAAATATGACAAAATATTCGAAAAAAACGGTCAAAGCACCAAAGCGTCTCAAAAGAGTACAATATCTCACTTTTTATTCGATGGCCAAACTTTTGATTTGCGGAGAACAAATCATGGTTGCCCTCCTGCCAACTGGTCATAGCAAACCATATACATATATACATATATATATATATATATATATATATATATATATATATATATATATATATATGTATATATATATACATATACATATATATATATATTTATATATACATACATACATACATACATACATACATACATACATACATAACATACACACACACACATACACACACAATCACACACGCACGCATATATATATATATATATATATATATATATATATATATATATATATATATATATATATATATATGTATGTATGTATACACACACACACACACACACACACGTATATATATATTTTTTTTTCTTTCTTTCTTTCTTTCTTTTTTTTTTTTTTTGATTTTTTTTTTGTGTGTGTGCATGTGTGTGCATGTGCGTGTGCGTGTGCGTGCGCGCGTGTGTGTGTGTCGGCATCACCAAAAATTTGCTCTGAAAACTATCCGAATCTGTCTGATCCTCCTCCTCCTCCTCCTTTTCCTATTCCTTCTCCTCTTCCTCCTCCTCATTCTCCTCCTCTTCAATCTACCTCTTCTTCACCTCCTCCTCCTTCTCCTCCTCTTCCCCCTCCTCCTCCTCCTCCTCCTCCTCCTCATTCTCCTCCTCCTCCACATTCTCCTCCTCCTCCTCCTCCCCTCCCCCTCCCCTTGCAACACAAACCGCATGATTTAGCACCGCTTGAAACCTCAGCCCCGTCAGTTCAGTAATTAGTCGACCGTTAACCTCGCTCGACCTCGACTCCGATTCTGGCAACGGTGTCTTGCATGCATTTAATACAGGGTCGTCGTTCGCTGTCTGCAAACGTTAATGCAACGTGGCCTTGCAGCTTCTGCTTGGCGAAATGGCTAGCCCGGGAGAGGCTGAGACAGAGAGCATTGCCAGTAATCGTGCAAAGGTATTGAAGTGTTGTATTATTAGCTTTGTATATATTCATTGATATTATCTTATTCTATTTACGGAGAGAGAGAGAGAGAGAGAGAGAGAGAAAGCGAGAGAGGGGGGATAGAAATATAAAGATAGAGAGAAAGACAGAGAGAGAGAGAAAGAGAGAGAGAGTGAGTGAGAGAGAGAGAGAAAGAAAGACAAAGAGAGAGAGAGAAAGCGACCATGACTCAGCACTCCTGCCCAGCTAACCCTACTCGGCGTTCATAAAGAGCAGGACAATTAAGACTCCATGACCTCGAAAAAATGAAAAAGAAAAAAAAAATAAAATAAAATCCTCGACTCCTCATGAACTGG
>BOPN01000247.1:382664-400164 GCA_017312705.2 Penaeus japonicus
AGAGAGAAAGGGGGAGAGGGAGGAATGAGGGAAGGAGAGGGGGAGGTGTCCAAGAAAATATAAACATATAAAGAGAAAAGGATAAAAAAAAAATAATAAGGAGAAAGAGACTGAAAGAGAATATAGAAAAGGAGAAGAAAAGAACAGAGAAAGGCTAACCAAGAAAGACGTTTACTCTCAGAAAAAAAAAACTTACACGTTACTCACCAGGGAACTCATTCATCTGGACAACAGCTCTCTTACTCACCTGGAAAGAGAAATTCTGAATAAATAACACACCTAAAATCTTTCTTGGGAAGAGAATGATCATACTAAAAGAAGTTTATTTCAGTAGATTGATTTAACATTTCAATATCTCTGTTAAAAGATATCGAATGAAGGTGTCATCCAAGATGCATTTATTATGAAATAAATATATATATATAATTTTTTTTTCATTGGATGTTTTTTTTTTGTAATATACATAACTATGATAAAACAAAATATAAAGTAACTGAATAACACATCCTAAAAAAAAGGAAAAAAAAAAAAAAAAAAAATACTAATGATTCTAAAGCTGGGGATAATCTGTCTCTTGGACGAGGCAGGTGTGAAAGCTTTGGTAATGCCGCCATGACGAGTTCTTCACGCAGAGAGAGAGAGAGAGAGAGAGAGAGAGAGAGAGAGAGAGAGAGAGAGAGAGAGAGAGAGAGAGAGAGAGAGAGAGAGAGAGAGAGAGAGATCCAATCTTTCCTCCTTCCTATTTCACATTACGCCTCTTCCTCCTTCGGCCTTTTTTTTTCATTTTTCTCTTTTTCTACCTTCTTTTGACCTCTCACTCCCTCTCCTCTCTTTCGTATTATCTTGCATTCCCTTTTCTCTTCTATTCATTTACTGTCTTCATCTTTTTTCTTCCCCCAGTCATCCCTTTCAGTTTTTCTCTGTCTCACTTTTCTTAATTCCCCCTGTCAGCCAATTCTCTTTTTTTGTCTCCCTCTCTCTGTTTCCCTTCTCCTTCCTCTACCTCCCCAGTCTCCTTTTCCTCCTTATCTTTGTCTTTTTCTCATTCTTTCCTTCTCACAGCCCCCCTTGTTATTTCCCTTACCCCCTTTCTCCTACTCTCCCCTTCCCCATTCTCCTTTTCTCTTCCTTTCCCGCCCCCCCTTCTCCTTTTTTCTACTTTCCCCCCTCCCTCCCTTCCCTCTGTCTCCTCTTCCTCCTTCCCTCTGTTCTTTTTAACCTTCTCTCTATCTCCCCGTTCTCCTTCCGTCTCTGACCCCCCCATTCCTCCTTCCCTCCATCTCCCCTTTTCCCCCTTCCCCCTATCTCCCCATTCTCCTTTTTATCTCCCTCTCTCTCCTTCCCCTCACCCGCTCGGCGAAAGTTAACCGGTAAGCCGATACCAGTCGATACAAGAACGGATAATTAGGCAACAAAACAAATACACTCGCTAAATGAACATTAATATCCTGGACGTGTCGTGCATGGCTCATTACCCAGCGGGAGGGTGGGGTGTGGGTGGGGGAATGGGGGAAAGGGGGCAAACGGGGAGGGGGGGGAGATGAGGCGGTAGTGGCAAAAATCGCAAACCTTCTGACCTTTCTTAACCTTTCTCTTATTTCCTTTTTATTTCTTTATTCATTTATCAATTTTTCATTCTTTGACCATGATATCTAACCTTCAGCTTTGCTTTTGTTTTCTATCTCTTTCTCACTCTTTCTCATTTTCTCTCTCTCTCTCTCTTTCTCTCTCTCTCTCTCTCTCTCTCTCTCTCTCTCTCTCTCTCTCTCTCTCTCTCTCTCTCTCTCTCTCTTTCTCTCTCTCTCTCTCTCTCCAAATTATTTGCTTCAACAAACCACTTCCCTTTCTCATCTCCTCCTCACCCAAATCCCCCTCTTTTTCTCTCCTCAAGGAAACTCCAAGGCCACTCCCTTCCCACCTCTCCCTCTTTACCCTCGCCTCCGACCCAACTCCTCCGCCCACCGCCCCTCCCCTTGCCTTAGCCCTACCTTTCCCCTTCCCCTCCTAGCCCTCCGTCTACCCCCTCCTTCCCCACCTTAATCTCCAATCCGCTCCCCCCTCCCCTCCCCCCCTTGATACACACACAGAGAACCAATGAAGGGGAAAAAAGGACTTTCCAATAATATACGGGTCTTAAGACATGGCGTAATCACACACTGATGAAGGTCTGCCAATATTCGCCAGCTACATTCGTCTCCTTTGGCTGGAGGCTCTGGTCGACGGACTTTTTTCTCTTTTTTTCTTTTTTTTTTGCCGGGGGGGGGGGGGTTGAACCAAGTCACGGTTAAGTGAGCGGTTCCTGGTGGGATGGGGATGGGGGAGGAGGAGGTAGGGAAGGGGAGGTAAGGGGAGGTAAGGAGTGTAACAGAGAAGGTGTGAGGTGTGGGTGGAGGAAGGTTGGCGGTGGTGGTGGTGGTGGGAGGGGGGGGGTGATTTGTAAGAGGAGGATTGGGATAAGGAAGGAAGGGAAGGAAGGAAAAGGAATGGATGGAGGGGAGGGGAAGAGAACAAAAGGGAAAAGACTGCAAAGGAGGGGAAAGGAAAGGAAGAGACTGGAAAAAAAGGAAGGGAAGGGAAAAAAAACTGGAAAAAGGAAAATAGAATAGAAGAGAAGAAAATATCAAAGAAAGTAAGGGAGAGAACCTTCACAGAGGAAGAGGCACAATGAGGGAAGGGAAGGGAAGGGCATCCGGCCTAAAAAATGCAGGTACCTTTATCGCCATTCGATACCATGAACTATATAATCTTCCACTTGATAAATCCTATTTAAAAAATCAGTGATTGCATAATAACGATCATAAAAAAATGCATTCGATCAACTGGCTACCAGGTTCAGGTTCTTGTGTACGTCATCACTAATGCAACAAAATGACCCCCGTTTCTATAGGCCAATCAGATAAATGAGTATCAGGTAACGTGTTCAATAACAGCCACATAAAAATGACTTATCTCTTGTCAGAAGCACATTACTTCCCCTTCGAGTAAGGAGAGCACAAATAAATCAAGTCACCTCACTCTACGGATTGAATTTATTAGCTGATTGATCAAAAATGCGACACCTTCTCATGCCATCGATTCTCGTATATGAACGGGGTGTTTAAACGAGTAAAAAAGAAGAAGAAAAAAAAAATTGGAGGAAAAAGTCTAACTGCCTTTATCTTTATATCAGCTTGAATTATAATGACAATAATCATGATACTGATGTTAGTAATGATAATAATAACGATAATGATAGCAATAATGATGATGATGAAACCAATAGTAATAATAATATTGATAAATAATAATAATAGTGACGACGATGGTGATGATGATAAATATAAAGATGAAGATGAAGATCAAAACGAAGATGAAAATGAAGATGAAGCAGTAAACGATGGTGAAGACAAAATATAAAGATGATGGACATTAAGATAATGAAAAAGAAGATAATGATGCCTAATGTACACTATAGGCACAGTCTTAGCACACCTTTCTTTTCCCCTTTTTCTTCTCCTTTTTTGTATCCCATCTTCCAGGAAGAAATATGTATCTCCCGCAGCCAAGGGGAAAACGGGCCAAGACGCCATTACGAGTCCCGAGGGATCCCTTTAACGCCTCGATCCCCTTGAATTTTGACGACTTGATCAACATATTCTACGCTTGAACTTTTCACCTCCTTCGTACAAGAGGTCCGATAGGATGAGAGAGAAGAAGAAAAAGAAGTTTTTCTTTTTTTGTCTTTTTCTTTGTATGATTACCTCCATCAAAAGGGAGGGGGGGAGGGTGTGGGATGATGATGATTAGGAAGAGAGGGAGGTATTTCTCTCTCTCTCTCTCTCTCTCTCTCTCTCTCTCTCTCTCTCTCTCTCTCTCTCTCTCTCTCTCTCTCTCTCTCTCTTTAAGAAATAAATTAAAGGAAAGTTAAATTTCCCCGACTTATTGCGTCCGTTGTTGAGGTTTTCGTCAAATTCATCTCCCCCTCCCCCTCCTCTTCCCCTCCCCTCCCCTCCCCTCCCCCATAAATGTCTCTTGACCCTTCTTCAATCTTATGAATGTCCCCCATGAATGTGTCCTTATGACGCTCCCCATAAACGCTACCCTCATCAGCCACTCCTCCACCCTCCCTCTCACCCCCCCCCCCTCCCTTCTCCATAATATTTCGGGACCTATACAGAAATGCTGACAAAGCATACAGGGGGATAGAGGGGGGACCTATGGGGGGGAAGGGGGAGGAGAAGGAGGGAGGGAAATAGAGAAAGATAGGGAGGTAGGTAGGGAAAGAGAGAGAGAAAGGGAAAAAGGGTGGGAGGAAATTATGGAGATAGAGAGAGAGAGGGAGTAGGAAGGAAAGAACGAAGGGAGGGGAAGAGGGAGGGAGAACGGGAGGGAAGGAAGGAAAAAGGGAAGGATGGGTAGTGAGTGAGTGAGTGAGATGGGAGAGAGGGAGAGAGGAAAGAGAGAAAGAGTGGGTGGGAGGAAATGATGGAGAGATAGGAAAGGAAGGAGGGAAGGAGAGAAGAAAGGAAAGAAGGAAGGATGGGGAGTGAGAAAAAGAGGGCGGGAGGAAGGGAGGGAGGGAGAGAGTGAGGGAGGGAAGAAGTGAGAGGAAGGAAAGGAGAGAGAGAGAGAGAGAGAGAGAGAGAGAGAGAGAGAGAGAGAGAGAGAGAGAGAGAGAGAGAGAGAGAGAGAGAGAGAGAGAGAGAGAAGAAGGGAGGAAATGATGTAGGGAGAGAAGGGAGAGGAAGGGAGGGAGGGGGCGGACAGAGGCTTTACACTTATCACGGAAACGACAATTTATTCTTATTGTTCTCCTGAGATGTGATATATTTCGTGACGGAGGGACACGGAGGTTGTTTTTTATTCTATTTCTTTCTAGCGGTCTATTCATATAGAAAACACACACACACACACACACACACACACACACACCCACACACACACACACACACGCACACACACACACACATACACACACAGCAATTAATACTACAATTACTACTGACAGCAGTAGTAGGCATAGTAGATCGGCTATTACCATCAGTACTAGTACTAAAAAAAGAAATGATAACTGTAATAATTAACAAAATTACAAACAATATGATTATCCTAAATTTTCCTTCTCCATTCTTGATTACTTTAGTTATTCATATATATATGTATATATATATATATATATATATATATATATATATATATATATATATATGTGTGTGTGTATATAATGACAATAAAATTACCACTGTTCCGATTATCATCATACCATACTAATAACGAAGTGATCATTCACAGTTACCATTAAAATCAACGATCTTTAACACAGCCAAGGACAACGAACTAAGATTGTTTCAGAGGATCTCCCCGAGGTCTAGTAGAGCTGCTACCTCGCTCTCAGCTGCACTTACTGGAGAGACTCTGCTTCCATGGCTGGGTTGTGGTTTAATGCTGGGGAGCAGGGCGTTAATGGTCAGCCGAGGGTACTGGTTTTCAACGTTAAATGGGCTAACAGTTTCTGTAGATATTTACAAATGGATGAGTGATTGCGTTGGTTATCAGCTGGTGGGAGTTTTTTAAGATTTGCGTGTCTTGGTTCTGTTCATTTTATTACGTTACTGTTATATATACGTACAGACATACAATATATATATATATATATATATATATATATATATATACATATATATATATAGATAGATAGATAGATATATAGCTAGATAGATAGATAGATGTATACACATACACATAAAAATGCATATGTATACATATACATTCTTACATACATACATACATACATATAAACACACACACGTACATATGACCATAAACCTTAATGTATGTACACCTATTTTCTCAAGTCAATTTCGTCTTTCTCCTCGCCTCACTGCTTTCTTATCTTCATATTTTTTGCTTCTGTTTTTTAGCCGGTTAATAGCGTTATCAACACTCGTTATATCTTTATCGTCCGTCGTTCGATTTCGTAAAAAAAAAACTGAATGAGGTTAACATTAAATTCATTAAATTTCCATCGAATACTTTTTTTTACATTTCTTCGTCTAACTGCGTGTCTTCCTCTTTCTCTTCCCTTATCTCTATCTCTCCCTCTCCTTCTCCTTCCAAAATACCCCCCCCCCCCTCTCCCTCACTCACTCCCTCTCCCTTTCCCCCTGTCTCTCATCCCCCATCATCACCCGATCCAAATTCACAGACGTATTTCTCTCTCTCTCAGTCTAGCGCCTCGCCCGTCCAACCCCACTGGCGGGTCTTGCATAAATCACCCTTTGTCCAACTTAAGTAAGCGCTAACTACATTCGGATAAATACCGCTAACCGATCCTCCTCTGATCTTGCTCGCCGTGAATAACTACGCCCCTCGCAAATGAATTAGTATTCAAGCGAAATATGATTAAAAAGAATTTTGCATATTATCGGACACTGGCCTTATTTTTCTTTCGAGGACAAGAGCAACATGATCCGGACTTTTTTCCTCTCGGGCTCCGAAGGGACGTGTATTTTTCTAAGCCAGACTTTCCCGGATAAGTTTGCCAATAGATCATGTTAAAGAAATGACTACCAGTTCCGGTAACAGGTCGGGGTGTGAGGTGGGAGGGTGAGGGGTGAGGGGTGAGGGAAGTGAGGGAGGTGAGGGAGGTGAGGGGTGAAGGTGAAAGGTGAAGGGTGAAGGTGAGGAGTGGGATGTGACCGTAATGATATGTATTCTAATTCATAACGGATATTACTTTACCTACTGACAATATGGAAATATTATACGGTATTGTCTTATAGACATCGCGACTAATTAAATCAGTATTGATAATCATAAAAATGGATTCACAATCTTTCAAAATACAAAATCAACTAAATCCGACAAAACAGACCTGAATCAATCAAAACACACACGCAAGCACGCGCTCGCACGCGCGCACGCACACACACACACACACACACACACACACACACACACACACACACACACACACACACACGCACGCACGCGCCAACACAATCATCATAACCTTTAAACAAAAGTGGCATTTACGCAAAGTTCCCCAACAGTTTACTCATACACACGGAACAATTCCGCTTCTGCTGTTGTTTGCGCGGCCATCGTAATCCAATCAACGGAGACCGGGATACGGACCGGATGGCCTGATGCGCCAATTTCCCCAACTAACAAGCAGGGTTCTCTGCGACCTATCGGTGATCAACTGCCATGTCAACTCGGGAAGACGCCGTATGTCCTTCGTGCCCTTGCAAGCCGACTGGCGGATGTATTGCACCGTTGCAAGTGCGAATTCAGTCGACCAAATCGACCGTGAGATTATCGCAAATATCCATCCCTGCGTTGCGTTTGCTGTGTGGCGGAAGAGAGGTCAGATAATGCTGGTTTATGGTTCATCATTACTGTAGTCATTGCTAGCAAATAACACTGCCATCAGAAGGTACTGCGGACAAAAGTAAGCAACCATAAGTTACTAGAGTCATTAGTAACAACTATCATTAGTTAAACCACTAGAGCCATTAGTAGCTGTAATCATGAGTTACTACCACCCGGAGCAAATACCATCAAAACAACAGGGCCATCACCTACATCAGGTCACGCTGTCCTTCGACCTTAATACCGGAGTAAATCCGCCTCTTATTTCCTGCGCTATTATTATAACGATGTTCATTAGCGCCGGACGCCTAGACCCATAAGCGCATTGCCTCTCGCTTAATCTTGTGTCTCGTTAAATAAGGTGATCGAACACGAGGCATACTTACATCTGGACGTCCTGAAGGTTATATGACATAGCGAGAACACTTACGGAAATCTGTAGTGTACATGAGCCTTCAGAATCGGGTTTAAACATCAAGCCAATAAATAATACAAGTGTTCGACGTGTGGGACTGCGAGTGGCGCTAAAAAGTCCGACGTGTATGGGTAGCGCACGATATACTTATTACACAAGAACAATACATCAGGCCATTCCTTTCCAAGATCCATCGACATGCATGCGACAGAGACTCATTCATGGTTACACACTTACACAAACACACACACACACACACACACACACACGCACACACACACACACACACACACACACACACACACACACAAGCACAAGCACAATCTACCGGACACAATCATTCGAATGCAGATCCACTTCGATCGGGTGTAGACAACGCCGCTTAGTCGTAATAGGGTGATTGAAGCACATCTGGCCAGATGTAGACAAATAAAGACATAAAACAACAGCAAAAAAGAAGAAAAAGAAGGAGAGGAGGAAGAAAGGGGAATTAAGGAAGGAGGGAGGCGAGAAAAAGATTGAAATAAAATTAAAAACAAAAAAATGGGAAAAGCAACTACCGGAGGAAAGGGAAAGAAAATACAAGGAAAAAAAAAGAATGGGAGAGAGAGAAGAGCGGAGGATAGTGTTTGTGTGTTGGCGGGGGGGGGTGGGGATTTAATGTGTATGAAAGAAGAAAACAAAACGAGAGAAGAAGACAAAACAAGAAAGGACGGGAGGCGATGAAAATAAAAATATAGAAACAAGAAAAAAAGGAGGGAAGGAGGGCGTAGCAAGAAAAAGAAAGGAGAAAGTTAGATGAAAAGATAAGAAGAATAAAGGGGTAGAGGAATAAAGGAAAAAAATGAAAGGAAAAAGAGTAAAACAGGAGGAGAATAAAAAAATAAATAAAAGAGAAAGAAGAAAAGAGGGTCGAGGAAAGGAATCAAAAGAAGATAAAAAGAGAAGAAGAAAAAGAGGAGGAGGGTGATTAGAAAAAAAAGAAAGAGCTATGAGGCGGAGAGGAGGGGAACTACAGGAAGAAGTAAGGGGAAGAAAGGGGAGCAAACAAGGCAAGACGGACGGGGGGACACACAATCGCGGGACGCAGGTGGATCCGAGACAATTAAACCGATACATCACCGCTGTCGAGATCACAAAGCCCAGACGCGGCCCGCCCGACGAAGATGGAGAGGGTGTGGCGACGGGATCTTGGCTTCTTGGTTGTGTCCGCGTGTCTTTGTGCGGCGCTCGAGGTGTCCGATGGATTGCAGAGTGTCTGGCGATGGGGGGGGGGGGGGTATGGCTGTGACGTGTCTGGCGTGGCCCGTGTCTGGTTGCGATGGGTCTTGCGTGGCGGTTGGGGGTGTCTGATGGGTTGTCAAGTGTCTTGTGTAGAGCTGTGGGGTGTTTAGGGTGGCTTGTGTAATGTGTCTAGGTGTGGGGCATTTCTTATGTGGCGTCGGAAGTGTCTAATGGGCTTTGATGCATTTTACTTGGGTTGTGTCTGGCTGTGGCGTGTCTAGTGTGGCGGTCGAGGTGTCTGATGGTCTGTATCTTATGTCGAAGTGTGTCTTATGTGGTGTGTCATATGTGGCGTCGGAAGTGTCTGGTGGGCTGTGAGGTGTCCTACGTGGCGCGAGTCTGGCTGTGACAATCTGGGTGCCTAAATGGCTATGGTTGTCTAGATCGTGTTAGGAATCCGATGGGTTAGTCCGTGTCTACTGCAGTTAGGGTGTTAGGATTTTATTTGTACATATATACCTATAATTAGACCATTCTATATTTGTAATCACTTCAGTTTTTTCTAATTCATTAATTAATTTCCCGATTCACTAACTACACATTTTTACTTATTTAAGCATCTGTATATGTATATGTGTGTGTGCGTATCTGCATGTGCACATATCGGTGTATATATGTGTGTACACCCACGGGAGTACGTGTGCACGTTTGTTTTGGCGTGTAGACTCCTTGCATCAAATAGACTCCACTACTTCTGATTAACACTTGACACTTTTTAAGCGAAAGCCTTATTTCGCAACACTTACTCACTTGCCAAATCTTTCTTTGCAGAAGCCAGACCCTTTTCCCGGAAATGACACAATGCTGGCGCTCTTTTGTTCAGCTCTTATATGCATCCCTTTCTTCATTCCAAAGCTGTTAACAAGGCTACGCCACAACAGAAAAAAATAGCTGAACTCTTAAGTACGTTGCATGTTCCGTAATCACTCTGAAGTAAATATATAAATACGCATTTGTATATTTGCTTATTTGTCTATTTGCCTTTCTCTTTTTAGTTTGTTATAAATCCATAAGCATAATAACAAACATGAGCATGTACTATCTAATTGATCAAATACTTGCACAAACAAACACGCACACACACATACACACACACACACACACACACACACACACACACACACACACACACACACACACACACACACACACACACACACACACACACACACACACACACACACACATACGCATCCACACACACTCATATACATACATACATTATATATATATATATATATATATATATATATATATATATATATATATATATATATGTGTGTGTGTGTGTGTGTGTGTGTGTGTGTGTGTGTGTGTGTGTGTGTGTGTATGTGTGTGTGTGTACATCTCTTGTGTTTTGGAACTATTTAGTCTCATTTATACCCTTTTATCCATTTGTCACAATGAACAATGAACATACACACACACATAATCATGATAATCATGATAATCATTAATCCTTTTAGTTAAATGAAATAATTACCTTCATCTTATCCGTCAACACAACAGTAATTACACTAAGCGTGATAACGTACAAAAGAGAGAAAAAAAAAATAAATAAACAAATATACTTGAGCCAAAAAAGCACTGTAATCATTAAGTGTTTCGTCCACTTCTTTCTGAAGATGACACCTGGGCTGCATTCTGAACGCACTCTTAATGACTTCTGCTTAATATTCACAGCCTCCAACGACACAAAATATGATTAACTATTCAGCGGAGAACAGGAGAAAAAAATCGTGCTTTCGTTCTATGTTTCTTTTATTCAGTTTAATCTTTAATTCGTTAGGACATGATTAAAGTTTTTTATTCTCTCACTCTCGCGTCACAATCAACGACGGGGGGAGGGGGAGGGGGATGCTGGGAAGAGTGGGGAGGGGAAGGGAGGGAACGAGAGGAGTGGGGAGTAGTGGAGTAGTGGAGGGGTGGAGGGGTTAAGGGGTAGAGGGAAGGTAGGGGATGGGAGCAGGCGGGAGAAGAGGGGGGGAAGGGGGAAGGGGGAAGGGGAAGGGAAGAGAGGAGAGGGGTGGGGAGGGGAAGGGATGGATATGGGTAAGAGTAAGTGAGTGAGTGAGTGTGAGAGAAAGAGAGAGAGTGAGAGAGATTGTGTTTGTGTGAGAGAGAGAGAAAGAGAGAGAGAGAGAGAGAGAGAGAGAGAGAGAGAGAGAGAGAGAGAGAGAGAGAGAGAGAGAGAGAGAGAGAGAGAGAGAGAGAGGGAATACATGGACACAAGGGAGAAAATATGTAAATATACAAAAAAGAGAAACAGGAGAGCCCGTAAAGGGTACATTCCAACAGCAATTAATACACGCAACACTATTCCCTTTCTCTCCTCCCTCTCCCTCTCGCTCTCCCTCCCTCTCCTTCTCCCTCGCTCTCTCACTCCACCCCATCCCAGCCCAAGCACTTGCCAGGCCCTTGTGGCAGCCAACGGGGCGTGATGGGCGTGCGGGCGGCCACACAGCATGCGCCACTCACGCCTCAAAGTTATCATCCCACATCGGCAAACACGGCGACGGTGTTATCAAGGTGAGCCCTGACCGCACGACGCCGCCGCACTCTGTCCTCGGAAGCATGTGTGTGTGCTTGCGTGAAAGAGAATAGGAGAGAGAGAGAGAGGGAGAGGGAGGGAAAGGGGGAGGGGGAGGGGGAGGAAAGGGGAGGGAGAGGGAGGGAGGGAGGGAGGGAGGGAGAGAGAGAGAGAGAGAGAGAGAGGAAAGAGAAAGAGAGAAAGAGAGAGAGACTGAAACAGGCAGACAGAGACAGAGACAATAAGCCAGCCGCCACCTCAAAGAACCCTCCCCCCAATCCCTCTCACTGTAACTCCCAGACAGGACAAAATCACTCTTTCTATGTTCTGTCAGATTATCAGCCAATCTGACTAAGTGAGCTGTAAATAAGCAGGCAAGAGGAGAGCGCCGTGTCCAAGGAGAGGGAGTCAAGAGGCCAGCAAGAGGGACCAGTGGTGGGGGAAGAGGCACTACGTCGTCGCTGGAGTGCCTGTGAGTGGCTCTAGAACCAAAGTAGTGAGCGAAGGAAAAAAAAAAAAAAAAAAAAAAAAAAACTCGAGGGGCAAAAAGAATTGGGGAGATTTTCTGATACATCAATTTGGTTTTGGGGTCATTATTATTCTGGTCTTCATCAGTATCATTATTATCATTATTTTCTTAGTAATGACAATGCGAAAAATGACACCTGTCAGAATAATTAAACACCGAAATGAAATGGAACATGGGTTATTTCAGAAACAAGTAAAAGAACATAAAAAGAAAATTTGAACATTCGGTCGAATTGCGATAAGCGTAATTTGTTCAGTAAACTTATTTTGAATCTACTATTATTATAATTCGCGTATAATAATATTATGACATTAAAATGACATTTTTCACCTTATGGTTTATTTCAACTTTAGTTTACACATTAGCCATTTTACGTAGGCTTATTTCATGTCTTCTCTATCTATCCTCTTTTTCCCACACGTATCTACGTTACTTCATTCTCAAATAGATAATTATACAACCTCTACCATTTCCCTTATCCCCAAATTGACTATCACTCACCCATTCCCTTACAAAATACATCTTTTCCTCCATTTCTTCTCCAAATCTCCAATTATATAATCTCTCTTCGATTCCAAATGCCGGGTCCTCCCCTTATCCCATACATTCAATTACTCCCATATTTTTTCCCTTCAATTATCCAACAACCTTTCTTCAACGGAGCCTCATGTCGCTCCACCTCGGACGGAACTCTAAAAGGCAGCGCTGAAGAAAAGGGGAACCGAAAGAGGACCACCATCCGTCTTCCGAGATGTTTACGTCGCAGATAAAGGAACGCCGAGAAGCGCACAGGTGAGATTATCAATGTTGCACTAGATCTCTGCCACTTGTGCAACGTTGGGATAGAGAGTAGCTGCCGTCGCTGTCTTCTGGATGTAGGACTGTATAAACAGCGCTTTGTTTAGCAGCTCGTGAGGGATGAAGGGTTTCGTTAGGGGTGAGATGGTCAGTGTTGCACTGGATTTCTGCCATTTGTACAACGCTGGGATAAAGAGTAGCTAGCTACCTTCGATGTCTGTTGGATATAGGACTGTATAAATAGCTCTTTGTTTAGCTACCATGAGTGTCTATGAATGAAATGCGATACTAATAGTTGTTTCGTTAAGGATTGGATATTTCGTTTTATTTGCTACAATCTTTTTTTATCATCTGCATTATTTCAGTCATTATTATTATGATTGGGCTTAATGGTGATTCATTTAACATGACAATTGATATCGTTATCATAATTATTACCATTGCTGCCCTCGCCTATTGATAATAATGATAATGATAATAATGATAATGATGTTCATGATGATAATAAAAAATAATGATACATGTGTACAGTATTTACATTTATATATATTATCATCATTATCATTATCCTTTTATTACTATTGGCATTACTATTATAGCAATAATAACAAAAAAATATGATAATTATGATTATTGCTATAAATATTACTATCATCATCAACATCATAATCATCGTTATTATCACAATCATCATCATAACTATCAATTTAATCATATCATTGTCATTGTCATTGTTCAATATTACAACAAATAATACTAATAATAATACTAACACCATTATCATTATCATATATAATATTAATACACAAACACACACACACACACACACACACACACATACTGTATATATATATATGTATATATATATATCTATATATATATATATATATATATATATATATATATATATATATATATATACATACATACATACATACATACATACATACACACACACACACACACACACACACACACACACACACACACACACACACACACACACACACACATATATATATATACATACACACACACACACACACACATATATATATATATACATACATACATACATACATACATACATACATACACACACACACACACACGCACACACATCACTATGGTTCTGATATATATGTGTTTATATAAAACCAAGCTCGGCGTCGTGCCCTAAAAGCAAGGCCCGGGGAGCCGCTCATCAGGTGGCGTTTTGCAAGTTGTCTCCGGTCGTTGGCGATTGGCCCGCGACGTCGTGAAGGCAGAGGCCCGGAAGTGATGGCGACCGAGGAAGACTTTTTACTGAGATTGGATCGCGCCGGATGAGATAGGTGAGGAGGGAGGGGGAGGGGAGGGGAGGGTGGAATTGAGGGGAGGGGGTTGGGGGTTGGGGGTTGGAATTGAAGGGAGGAGGTTGGGGAAAAGGGGGGGGGGAGGGCAGGGGAGTATTCGTTCTCCTTTCACTTTTTCTGTTTCACTTTCATGATCTTTCAATCGTTTCTCTTTTCTTTTTCTTTGTGTGTTTTTCATCGCCTGATTTTCCCTCTTTCTTTAACATCGGAAACTAATCCGAATTCCAGAATATATCAATGAATAAAAACCAACTAACCAAAAGGTACGAAAAATAAAAAAATAAAAATATATAAAAATAGGGTAAAAGAGAGCTAATATCATCACAAATTCCCCCTCGTTTTCCGTCGTCATCGCACGCCCCAAATAAAACATCCATTCCTTACCCCGTCGAGCGTCGCGGTCGGAACGAGGGCGGAAGAAGACAAGAAGACCCGGAAGGAAGAGACGCCCCTTTACGTTCCTCCGCGCGAAGACTCGTGACCCGAAGACGTTCACGGGAAGGACTTGAGACGTTGTGATGTTAACGGAGAAGTGACAAGATGTTAATGACTCGATTATGTTTAGGTCAAAAATGTGTGATCTGGAAGACGTTAACGGGGAAATCTTAAGATGTGACTTGAAGGTGGTAACGGAAAGGTCTCAAGATGATGTGACTCGAAGACGTTACGAGGAAAATATCAAGATGTTTCGATTCGGAAGTTCGAAGGCATCTATGGCGACCTAATGTCTTTAGGTATGTATGAAACTAGCTTGTTTGCGGACGTCGCTGAGTAAAGGGAGAAAAAAAAAGGATAAATTCCCGTTAAAGTATCTATTTTCAATTTTACTCCCCCCCCCCCCCATTCCCTGCCTCTTCGGCCAATTTTCCCGCTCACGTTTCCCCTTCTATTTTCCCCTAACAAGATACTCTTAGGTCCTGGGTACGATTTCGGAAAGAGGAAGAAGTAAAAGGGACACGCCAAAAGAAGAAGGGAAAATTCCGCGAAATCATACCGCCAATCCACAGCGCGAAATGTAAGTAATGCCCAAAGAACCCGGGGACAGAATCGTCCGAAAATGTGACTTGGGAATCGGCCAAAGGTTTATCCTGATCTGCAGACATCTTGTACTCGCTGTGCTCGTGGGTGGCTGTTTCTCTGTGTTGGAGGGAGGGAGGGAGAGAAAGAGAGAAAGAGAGAGAGAGATGGGGAGAAGGGGGGGAAGAGAGGGAGAGAGAGAGAGAGAGAGAGAGAGAGAGAGAGAGAGAGAGAGAGAGAGAGAGAGAGAGAGAGAGAGAGAGAGAGAGAGAGAGAGAGGGGAAGGGAGGGAGAGAAAAAGAGAGATAGGCATGACATCCCCCCAATATACTTCCAATAGCTCCGTTTATCTTCGTTGTTTGAGAGAAAAAAATAAGGAAAAAAGAAGTTAGAAGTTAGAAGAGAGAAAGAGATAACTGGACCCTTGGCGAACGTACAAAAATACGATAAACAGATTATTGAGAGAGTGGCAGGCAAAGGAAGACGAGGAGAAGAAAAAAAGGAAGAAAAAGAGAGCTAAGAAAAAAAAGGAATAGTGGAAGAGGGTTCCAAAGGAGAAATAAAGATTTTTGTGTGTAATAAGAAGACATACCGAAGGAATGGGAAAAGGCAAAGAAGCGAAAAAATATACGTTCTAAAAGGGATATTTTAGAATATAAAGAAAGAGAGAGAGAGAGAGAGAGAGAGAGAGAGAGAGAGAGAGAGAGAGAGAGAGAGAGAGAGAGAGAGAGAGAGAGAGAGAGAGAGAGAGAGAGAGAGAGAGAGAGAGAGAGAGAGAGAGAGAGAGAGAGAGAGAGAGAGAGAGAGAGAGAGAGAGAGAGAGAGAGAGAGAGAGAGAGAGAGAGAGAGAGAGAGAGAGAGAGAGAGAGAGAGAGAGAGAGAGAGAGAGACTTTTGAGTAGGAACAAATAGAGTGTAGTAGAGTAGGGAGAAAGAGAGCAAGACAGGGAGAAAGAGAGAGCCGAATTGACACACAAAGGCAAAGAGAGAGAGATGGAGATGGAATACAGAGATCAAACATGAAAGGACGAAAAAAGAAAGGCGTGTATAGAACGAATGTCGAGTAATGGGAATGCAGAGGGAGAGAGAGAGACAGGCTAGGGAGAGAAGGAGAGAGAGAAAAAGAGAGAAGGAGAGAGAGAGAGAGAGAGAGAGAAAGAGAGAATAGAGATAGAGATAGAGAGAGAGATAGAGAAGAGGAGAGAGAGAGAGAGAGAGAGAGAGAGAGAGAGAGAGAGAGAGAGAGAGAGAGAGAGAGAGAGAGAGAGAGAGAGAGAAGAGATAGAAAGGAGAGGAGAGAAGAAAGAGAAAAGAGAGAAAGCGAGAGAGAGGTGAGAAGAAAGAGAGAGAGAAGAGATAGAAGGGGGAGAAGAGAGAGAAGGAGAGAAGAGAGAATCCAAACAGATAGGACACACTGTTGTTAGCATAGATATCCACCAGTTTAATCAAGAAGCTGACTACATCGTCCAGCCTCGTTAAGACAACTCCCAAAACCAAGAGGAGGTTGTGGAGGGATGGAGGGAGGGATGGAGGGGGGGGGGGGTGAAGTAGGTAGGGCTAGGATATGGTGTTGAAAAGGGGGGGAGGGAAGGAGGGAAACCCACGCACAAACGACATATAAATTCCACATATAAATAAATTCCACTTGCGGACTAACACCAGAGGTAGTAACTAACCCTTCTCTTTTTCATCATTCCTTTGGACGGGCAATTGAGAAACGGTGCAGTACAGTTTTGCAAAATAAACTTCTTTTTTCACCTTCTCTCTCTCTCTCTCTCTCTCTCTTTTTATGTCGTTGCGTTCATTTGGGTCCCCCTTTGTAAAGCAATAGAGACGAGGGGCAGAAGACTGGGGTTGCTCCATGGGATCCATATCTGCGTTTCACTGTAATTCTTCCTATCATTGTTCTTGTAACTGTATCACTGTTAGGGTGTGTCTGCGTGCTTGTGTGTCTGTGCTTTTGTATTTGTGTACTTGGGTGTCTGCGCGCTTGTGTTTGTGCGTGTGAGTGCTTGCATGTGTAGGGGTGGGGTGAGAGAGAGAGAGAGAGAGAGAGAGAGAGAGAGAGAGAGAGAGAGAGAGAGAGAGAGAGAGAGAGAGAGAGAGAGAGAGAGAGAGAGAGAGAGAGAGAGAGAGAGAGAGAGAGAGAGAGAGAGAGAGAGAGAGAGAGAGAGAGAGAGAGAGAGAGAGAGAGAGAGAGAGAAAGTGAGAGAGAGGCTG
>BOPN01000247.1:405164-407664 GCA_017312705.2 Penaeus japonicus
TCCATTCCCTCCTCCTAAATTCTGTCTCTTACTCCCAATTTCGTCTCTTGTCGATAAATACCTCCCGCTCCTTCACTCCTTTTCCCTCTCAGGTGCCAGCCCCGCTAAATCTTTTCCCTCCTTTCCTCCCCACCCCTCCTCTCCTCTTTCCCTTTTACCCCTCCTTCTCCCTCTCCCTTTATCCTACTATGCCCCATATTTTAATCCATTATCTTTCTACCCCCTCCCTTTTCCTCTCTTCCTCTCCCCCTATCCTTCCTATCTAACCCCTCTCTCTTTCCTTACTACCCTCTCCCCCTCCCTCTCCTTTTATCATTCTCCCGTCCCCTTGCCCTTATCCTTCTACCCTTCCCCATCTTCCCCCTCCCTTTCCCCTTATGTTTCCTCTTTCCCCTCCTTCCTCCCTCTCCTTTCCTCTGGCGGGTCCGTGAAACTTCAATTACCATTAATTCTTTTCCACATCCTCGCCGAAGACGAAGATTCAACACATTCGTCTTGTTTCTCTCTCTTCCTCCCCCCCCCTCTCTCTCTCTCTCTCTCTCCCTCTCTCTCTCTCTCTACTTTCTCCACTGTACCACGCCAGGAAAAAATATACAAAAATAACAATATAAATAAACATATATACCTCATTACCAACCTGACTATCCTTCCTACTACATGCCTCATCACTTCACCCTTCCTTTTCTTTCCTTTTTCATTTCCCTTTCCGTTTTCTTTCTTTTCCTTTCCTTTCCCTTTCCCTCCCCTCACCCTTCCCCTTCCCCTTCCCCTCCCCCCCCTCCGCCAGGCTGTCCGACCGCTGATACAGCCGACGTCGCCAGCGGGAAGGAGCGCCGGAACACGAGGCTGACGTCTACGGAGTGACGTCAGTGATGGCAGCGGCGGAGGATATCAACGGGCACGTGTCAGTTTTCTGCCACGGCCTCGATCGGGAGAAAATCAGAACGGCGATTTAAAATGACAACAGCGATTAATAAAGAATAAAGGAAAATGCATGGATGAAATAGCAAAAGAAAGAATGAGAGTCCGATTAACAAAAAAATAAAGAAAAAAGAAAATGGATAGCAGTAAAAAGGAGGAAAAGACAAAAAAAAAGAAAGAAAAAGAATAATAAAACGAAAAAGAAAATGACGAAAGAAAAAACGGGGAAGAGAGGGAAAAATGAAATGAAATAAAAGAGAGAAATAGAAATACAGAAAAAAAAATAATAAAGAAAATAACATCTCCCTCCTCCCATCAGCCAACGAGATGCAGGATTCCTAACATTTGCATAATTCACTGTTGATGGAGATTAAACTCGAATAGAAATGCTACATTACTGTTTAAAGGAAGCTTCCCTTCCCCCTCCCCTCCCTCCCTCACCCCTTCCCCCCTCGGCTGACGGGCAGCGAGATCCCGCTGCTCGCATATATAATACGGCTTCAAATTACGAGACAAACAGGTAATCGCGGTGCACTTTACGGCCGCGGCACGACGAGTCTATCATATCAACTCTAAACGTATTGTTGCAAAGCGGGGGGGAGGGGTTTAGGGGGAGAGGGACGGGGAGTATGGGAAGAGGTGGAGGGCATTAGTAGGGGGAAGGGGTAAGGGTAGGGGTAGAAAAGGAAGGGGATACGTGAGGTGAAGGAGGGTATGGGATATGGAGGGGGAGGGGGATGGTAGTGGAGGTGAGGGGGGAGGTGTACGGAGGAGGATGGGAAGGGGAATATAGAGGTAAGGATGAAGGGGGCTTGGTAGGAGGGTGTGCAAGAGGTTCAAAGAGAGTGAGAGTGAGAGAGAGAGAGAGAGAGAGAGAGAGAGAGAGAGAGAGAGAGAGAGAGAGTGAGAGAGAGAGGAATGGAAGGAGGGAGAGAGAGAGGAATGGAAAGAGGAAAAGAGAGGGAGAAGGAGAGGGAAAGGGAGAGGGAGAGGGACAGGGACAGAGAGAGAGAGAGAGAGAGAGAGAGAGAGAGAGAGAGAGAGAGAGAGAGAGAGAGAGAGAGAGAGAGAGAGAGAGAGAGAGAGGAAAGGCGAGAGAAACGGAGAGGGAGAGGGAGAGGGAGAGGGAAAGGGAGAAATAGAGAGAGAGAGAGAGAGAGAGAGAGAGAGAGAGAGAGAGAGAGAGAGAGAGAGAGAGAGAGAGAGAGAGAGAGAGAGAGAGAGAGAGAGAGAGAGAGAGAGAGAAAGGCGAGAGAGAGAGAGGGAGAGGGAGAGAGGGAGAGGGAGAGGGAAAGGGAGAAAGAGAGAGAGAGAGAGAGAGAGAGAGAGAGAGAGAGAGAGAGAGAGAGAGAGAGAGAGAGAGAGAGAGAGAGAGAGAGAGAGAGAGAGAGAGAGAGAGAGAGAGAGAGAGAGAGAGAGAGAGAGAGAGAGAGAGAGAGAGAGAGAGAGAGAGAGAGAGAGAGAGAGAGAGAGAGAGAGAGAGAGAGAGAGAGAGAGAGAGAGGAGAGAGAGAGAGAATCTCCCTTATGGTTAACCGAGGCATAAAACCTCAAATAAATTTCTGGCAATTTCTAGTCAT
>BOPN01000247.1:412664-415164 GCA_017312705.2 Penaeus japonicus
GGTAGTCGTTATTAGTTTGAAGGGAAGTGAAGTACACGATTGGGTCACCTGGTTTTTCCCTTCTATTTTTCTTTATCCTTTTCTTTCCGCTTTTTTCTTGGTTTTCGTAATTTTTTTTTCTTCTTCTTCTTCTATTTGTTTGCCTTTCCTTGGCTGAATACAGTCACCAGTCACAATATAAAATGAGAAAAATGAAAAATATAAGAAAGGAACAAATACACACACAGACACACACACACACACACACACACACACACACACATATATATATATATATATATATATATATATACATACATATATATGTATATATTTCCCAAGGACAAAAAACTACTCTATTTGGGGCCCAGTCGTCCTCACCCTCGCTCTTATTCATTTATTTTCTTTAGTGAGACGAGGAGGTAGAGAGGGGAGGGAGGGAGGGAGAATGAGACAGAAAGAGGGAGTGAGAAACGTAGAGAGGGAAGGGAAAAGGAAGTTGTATTTTCACTGTATTAAAAGAAAATCGACCTGCAATTACCAAACCATTATTTTCAACCTCAGACCATGAACGCATGCACACTCGCATGTCACGCGTTTATCAGATAACAGAAAGATCAGAAAATTCCACAGACTTACTTCCGTACTTACAAGCCCGCGACACGGTGCCACTTTTGTATCGCGAGAATTGTTTGTACAGGCGGTCTCTGACACGTGTTTCCACATACTAAAAAGCCTAAGACGGGGTTCACATCTGTTTGTGTTCTGGAGGAAGATTCACATGAAGGAAAGAGTCTTTCCTGGTGCGGAAAAAGTGTATTTTTCTTTATGTATATTCGCGCTTCTTACCCTAGAGACTTTATAAAGGGAGATGATATCTGATCTTTTTTTCTTTTGCTTTCTAGAGTGTAAATTGAGGCATTTGCAACGCATAAAAGATATTTTCTTTGGCGGACTCTCCTCTCAATCCTCTCCAAAGGGAGTACTTTCAGAATTGTTGATTCCAGAGATTTTTTTTTCGAAAAATTCAAACGCGTTAACGGGTCGTTACCCCTTTCCCGCCAACGTACGTTTTGAAGTTTTGAAAATATCGATATTCCTGAATGGCCATTAAATAACTCTGTACACTTAAAATACAACAAAAAATATAGCATTCACATGCGTAGAGGGTCTAAAGTGAGGCCATGGTTTTGGATATAAACTCTAGCTAATCCGTTGGTCTAAGCGCGGTCGCACCTGAAACGCACGAAATAAAATTCAAAAAAAGGACGAAGCACATTAATGCATCTCCAGGCAAGGTAAATGCCGGTAAGTAATGGCAGTCAACTAAGGCAAATACTGCACTTCTATCAGTCTGACATAATGTGACGTATGGACAGGGTACGTGGGGTGATAGATGGATAAACAAACAGACACGCAGACAAAGATGAATGGATTAAAAAGGTTTTACTCGAGAGAGAGAGAGAGAGAGAGAGAGAGAGAGAGAGAGAGAGAGAGAGAGAGAGAGAGAGAGAGAGAGAGAGAGAGAGAGAGAGAGAGAGAGAGGCGGACAGACAAACGGAGGGAAAAACAGACAGACCAATAAACAGACAGATAAAGAGAAAAAGAGAATCAGACGAACAGAGAGAAAGAAAGAAGAATCAAACATAAAACAATCACGAAACGACCCCATTTCACACTAACAACCACGCTAATGCCTCCCCCCCCCCCTGACAAAAAGCCACAGTCCCACAGGTAAAAACTTAATCATAATTATCCCACCTAACGAACGACCCCCCCCCCCCCCCGACACACACACACCCTATGCACTTAATGTACGAAAATCTGACATCGGTCAATTTTTCAACAGCTATTCTTCGTCACGAGGCGGAATCTCGTATAATAAAGAAAAGGAGGACCGGTTTAATGAAGGTTAGAGAATGAATTAATTATTTGTTATTATATCATGCTCAGGGAGTTTTAACAGTTCATGTAAATATAGAAAGTGTGTGAAGGGTGTGGTGTGTGAAAGAGGGAGTGAAGAAAGGAGAGGGAAAGGGGAGGGAGGAAGGGAGTAAGGAGGGGAGATAGGGAAACAGAGATTGGGAGAGAGAAAGAGAAAAGGGGAGAAAGGGGGAGGGGAAGGGAAGAGAGGAGAGGGGTGGGGAGGGGAACGGATGGATATGGGTAAGAGTAAGTAAGCGAGTGAGTGAGTGAGTGAGTGAGCGAGTGAGCGAGTGAGTGAGTGAGTGAGCGAGTGAGAGAGAAAGACAGAGAGAGAGAGAGAAAGAGAAAGAGAGAGAGAGAGAGAGAAAGAGAGAGAGAGAAGCAGAGAGACAGAATGAGAAAGAGGAATACAACCCGAATGGTCTAAGCAACCGAAACAAGGCCCCCTCCTTCCCTTCCTTTCCCCGTATCTACCCCCCCCCCCCCTCGAAAGACTCCCGGACAAATGAAATCCCAGCATGCACTTGGCCGCTCGCCTGGTCCGGCCGCGCCACCAATAAAAGGAACTTTGTCGAGTCGATGGTTCCCTGGATTT
>BOPN01000247.1:420164-425164 GCA_017312705.2 Penaeus japonicus
TTGTTTAACCATAGAAAGTTTCTTCGAGACACTCTTTTCTTCCTCTCCTTTCTTTCACCTGCTCATTCTTCTTTGCTCTCTCTCTCTCTCTCTCTCTTTCTCTCTCTCTCTCTCTCTCTCTCTCTCTCCCCCCCCCCCTCTCTCTCTCTCCCTCTATCCCCTCCCCCCTCTCTCTCTCCCTCTCTCTCCCCTCCCTTCTCTCTCTCTCTCTCCCCTCCTCTCTCTCTCTCTCTCTCTCTTTCCCCTCCCTCTATCTCTCTCTATCTCTCTCCCCTCTCTCACTATCTCTCTTCTCCTCTCCCTATCCCACTTTTATCCTCTTCCCCTCCCCTTCCTTCTCTCTATAGCCCCTTCACCCTTCTCGGCGTCTCTTCCTCCCCCCAAGTTTCTTTCCTCCTTCCTTCCACCTGCTCGTCCCTCCTTCTCCTTCCCTTTCCTCCCATTTCTTCCTTTCTTCATTTTCCCTTCCCCCCTCTCCTCCTCCGTCAGTTCTTCTCCCTCTTTCTCTTTCTCTTTCCTCCATTGTTTTTTCTTCCTCTCTTCCTTCCCTCCTTCCCCTCCTCTCCTCTCCTTCCGACCTCCCCTCCCCTCCTTTCCACCTTTCCCCCCTCCCCTCCTCCCTTCCCTTGTCTACCGTCTGTCCACCCCCAGACCCCCACCAGCCCAAGGATCCTCCCAGAGCCTCTGTCCTAACGCCGTATCATTAATGCAAATTGATTAGGTAAAGTTTGATCCGTCTTTAAAAACTTTCATCGCCATTATGGTGATTGATAGATGTTACAAGGGCGGGGAAGGAGGTGAGGGTTTGTGTGTGTATGTATGTATGTGTGTGAGTGTGGAGGGATGAGGTTCGGAGTGTCCATGTGTCAGATGTAGGCATTGCAATTAGCCTGCGGTTGAATATAAAAAAAATAAAAATAAAAGAATGTGGGAGGAGAAACGTACAATTAAAAATATGTGTATGTGTGTGGAAATCAGACACAAAATTATCATAAATAAATTAATTACCATAAACCGAATTATCACAAGTGAATGAAGTCCCAAGAAAGTTACATGAAAGTGGAGAGAACACATCCTTGGCATATGCACCAGTATCCATCTCACTTCAAATTCTATGACAAGAGAACACAGGAAGCGATAACCCCTACCCCTTTAGCCCCATCCCTGTACCCCTCCCCCTACCACAGACACAAGACGATCAAAGCACATTGCAATTTACAAGAGAGGAAACGCCGCCTCATAACCGAATTAAAGTTCAGAATCCAGGTATGAAGACATGCTCGGAAGACGGAACCTCGGCGAGGCGAAGCGCGGAGCCGAGCGTCAGTCAGTAAACACAAACTAAGGTGTACGACCAAGCAGGCGATACGACCATTAATTCTCCTTCGGTCCAGCATGAGAATACAAGAATGATGTTGGATTCATCTATCATTATTTAAATGATCATTCAGTTTAGCCCGCCGGAAATCCTGGCGTTGTATAATTTCCTGATATACAAGACTGCAGGGTGAAAAGAAATCATTTTTCAGGGGCGATGACAAGTCATGCAAAACTGTCGAGGCGGCAGACACATGTAGGTCGTGTAAACTGCCTTGGAGATATGAAGTTTGCTGCAGGAATGAACTTCATGTTTACTGCAGTAACACTATCACACCGATAAACAACGTGCCAGTGGTACGATGATAATCACACTCACGCTTTTGTCATAGAGGGAGAGAAAAAAAAATGTAGAGCTAGATAAACAAATCGATAGATGGACAGACAGACTGTTCTTTCTCTATGCTTCCTTTGCAGATTTATAGAGATAGACAGGGGAAGAGAAAAATGACGAGGATAAAAACTATCCAAAAAAGATTCGTTCACAATCAAACTAATTTCCCTTGCATGAGAACAGACTCGTGGCTGCAAGTAAAATGGTATCCTAACAATATATGTATATGCATATGTATATATATGTGTGTGTGTGTGTGTGTGTGTGTGTGTGTGTGTTTGTTTATATATATATATATATATATATATATATATATATATATATATATATATATATATATGTACTTATATAAATATATATGTTTATATATAAATGTATATAAATATATATAATAATATATCTATATATATGTATAAATATATACATATATATACATACATATACACACAGACACACAGACACACTCACAATCACACTTACACTTACACACACACACACACACATACACACACACACACCATAACGTACCCGCCACCCAAAATACCCAAGTGATCACAAAATTCGCTCGCCTAAAAATAGGACCGCCATGGCATGTGCAATAAATATCCCAACAATAGGATTAGCCCTGCTATAACCACCTTCATTAATATCGGCTAAATGCATCACATCCACCATTAATGGTCATTAGTAAATGCTTGCACCACGGATACCGTTCTCACCATAGGCACCATTATCAGCCTCATCTGCAGGCGGCACTTTGATATGCTTTGATATGACCAAGTGACAACGCCGCTGCCAACACTCGAAGCGAAAGCCAATGTTGGCAGCACTGGCATTGCATTATTTTCTAAGAACTCTGTATTGAGAATATTATTCTTTTCATTTCGTGGATGTTTATGTATTCATCTTTCTCTGTCTATGTCTCTGCCTGCATTTTTTTCTTCTATTTCTCTCTGGTAATGATGCGGATGATGATGATGATAATGATAATAGAAAGTAAAACAACAACATTAATAACGATGATAGTAGTAGTAGTAGCAGAAATAATAGGAATAGCGGTAATGACAATAATATGATAATGATGATTCTAACAGACATTATTGCAACTACTATTTTTAGCAATTAATAAAAAATAATAACAACAATATCAGCAATACCAACAACAACGTTGAAGATAAAGATACAAGTGCACTCGACCCCTTCCCAGTCTTCCTCACCATACATCATCCCATTAGACGGTCCCCCACCATCATCACCATAAGCCTCCGCACCATCGTAACACACTTCCTGAGTGAATATGCTATCGCCCTGAGCCGTCCTTTTGTCTCCGTAAATTAGAAAGTTCGGCCGGGCTGGCTTGTCTAAACGTCTTGCCTCTATTGTGCGTTAACGAGAGACCCATCCTCTGTTAGAATCGCGCGTCAGAACTCCCATACGTACGTCAGAATACACCCACTTCCACGTCAGATCACATCCACGTGTGTCAGAACATGCACGCGTCGGAACTCATCCGCAAGCGCGCGTGCACGCACCTCAACTCGTGTCAGAACACACCGACACGCGCGGGTAAGTGTGTGTGTGTATGTGTGTGTGTGTGTGTGTGAATAGGTGTACGTGAAGCACCAGCTTTTAACCTATGAAATACTAGTAACGATCATATCACAATATCAATATGATTGGTTCACAGGCAATCACCCTCCCACATGTCAGCCAGACAATCAAAGCAAAGGTCTTCCTTGTGATACTGCACTTCTGAGGATATGATGTTCAATCTCTTGTCCTCGCTACGGGCTCAAGGTGTCGACACTCTGTCACCCTGTCACTCTTAGTGTGTTTGGGGGGAGGGGGGGGGGCGTACTAAGGAATGAAGAGGCTTGTATGTCTCCTTTGTTATCAGCCTTTGCATTTGTCTCTGATATATATCACTCACTCTCACAACTCCTCATAGCCGAAGCAACTGCAATTAATCACTCGATCCCAGAGACGATGTTATGCCAATGTCGGGCGCCATCTTCCTCTCCCCTTCTCCTTGGCGTGGCTAGATTCTTGCCTTAATACTCCTCCCTCCTTTCTTACCTCCCTTCCTCTTCTTCCTTCCCTTATTCCTCCTCGTTGCCTCTGCCCAGACTTTATCGCCAGCTTGCAAAATCAAGAGGTGTTGTTCCTCGCAAGGCTCCGGATATCGAGCCAGCGACGTCGGCGTGATCAATCAAATTGACGCGATAATGATTTAATTAGGTTCCCCAGACGCCGCTGATTTGCCTTCGGGACCAGTGAGAGGATGCTGACACCAGGAGAGGCTGTGAACCGTGTGCGGGCTGTCTTTGTCTACTCATCGGGAGAGGAAAAGGGTGGGAGGAAAAGAGAGAGAGAGAGAGAGAGAGAGAGAGAGAGAGAGAGAGAGAGAGAGAGAGAGAGAGAGAGAGAGAGAGAGAGAGAGAGAGAGAGAGAGAGAGAGAGAGAGAGAGAGAGAGAGAGAGAGAGAGAGAGAGAGAGAGAGAGAGAGAGAGAGAGAGAGAGAGAGAGAGAGAGAGAGAGAGAGAGAGAGAGAGAGCACGAACCACAAAGGGAGAACGAGTGGGGCTGAAGCAGGGAAAAAAGAAAAGAGAGAAAAGAAAAAAATATATATATACATACATACATATATATATATATATATATATATATATATATATATATATATATATATATATATATATATATATATATATGTATATGTATGTATATATCGCAA
This sequence comes from Penaeus japonicus, assembly GCA_017312705.2. Classification (NCBI taxonomy): domain Eukaryota; kingdom Metazoa; phylum Arthropoda; class Malacostraca; order Decapoda; family Penaeidae; genus Penaeus; species Penaeus japonicus. The sequence goes on from BOPN01000247.1 coordinate 424,610, forward strand.
AAGCTAGGCACGGAATGCAGCTCAATACTTTAGACGAGTTTGGCATTACCCGCCGCCACAGCTGTTCGAAGGCAAATGAGACGCTTCGAGACTTTACGACGCGAACCTCCGGGGTCAGGTTGAAGCCTTCTTCTCTGATGGCGGAAGGTGAAGAACGACATGACGGAGGCGGCGTCGGGGCCAGAGTGTGAGGGGCCATTCCACCTCAACACCTCCCGCTCTCCACGCTGGCACGCTAGAAGGTGTGTCAAGCCGTACATCATGTCAGCGCTCGTAGAAGGACGCTGTCATCGCCAAAGGAAGGGGGGGGGGGAGGCACCCAGGGACAGAATGGCTTGAGGAAAGTGCGGGGAGGTACTTAGGGAGAGAGCGTCTTGAGAAAGGCGAAGGATACGTTTAGGGAGAGAGCGTTTTAAAGAAGGGAGAGGGATCGATACTACGAGGAAGAATGTCCGAAGGAAAGGTGAAGGATGTACCCAGGCGATAGCGGCTTGAGAAATGTGAAGGATGCGTTTAGGGAGAGAGTGTCTTAGAGAAAGGGGAACTTATCCAGGG
>BOPN01000247.1:427664-430164 GCA_017312705.2 Penaeus japonicus
CCCCCCACCAACTCTCCCACCCCATCCCCACCGCCACCTCCCCCTAACCCTTTGATTGCCTCCCCTCCTTCCCTCTAACCTTTGATCCCCTCCCTTCCCATGTCCCTCTCCCTAACCTTCTCGCTCTCCCCTCTCCCATGTCCCTGGATCCCTTTGACACCCTGAACGACCCCTCCCCCCCATACCCCTTTTCCCTCCCCCGTCATTCTCTTTCTGTCGTGACCACGCCATGATGGGAAAGTGTCATGCTAAAACATATGATCTAACAGCTGCTGGGTTGCTTGTGTTTCCATTTACTGCATTCTCATTTATAAAGACACGAGAACTAACTATAACTATCTCCCTCTTCCTCTGTCTCTCTCCCTCTCCCTCTCCCACTCCCTCTCTCTCTCACATACACATACCCACACCCCATGACACACAAACAAAAACACTTATACCCCACCCTCACCCGCCACACACACAACCCCTTTCCCTCCACGCATACGCACACGCACACAGACACACACACACACACACATACATATCCCCCCGCCCTCACCATACACACACAACCCCTATCCCCTCTACGCACGCACACATACGCATACAAACATATATACCCCCTCCCGCCACCGGCCAGACACACACAATCCCCTCCCCTCCACGCACACACATACACTCACCTCCCTTTACAACCCTATCGGTCGAGTATGCGTGCAATATACTCGAGCGTGGTGGGTCGTCGGGTCATCAAGGCCTTTTGAACTAATGGCGGTCAGGCAGTGGTAGTTCCTTCCTTTATCAATTATGCTTTGTCACTATTCATGTCATTTATCGTAGCGATAATATATTGCATAGACGTCACTCTATGATTGGGTCACCTGAGGTCTGCTTTCTCCCAATTTATTTTTTCTCTTGATTTCCCTCATTCTCTTTGTATCTGTCTATGTCTCTTTCTCTGTCTCTGTCTGTTTTTCTTTCTCTCTCTCTCCCTCTTTCCCTTCTTCCTTCATGTGTCTTTCTTTTGTTCTTTTCTCCTTCTCCTCCCCTTCCTTTTCCCTACCCCTCCTAAACTCTCTCCCTCTCTCTCTCTCCCTCTCCCTCCCTCCTTCCCTCCTCCATATTCGATTTCCATTAATCTCTCCCTACATATTCAACTCCCATCCCACCCCCTCTTCTATCTTACCCCTTCCCACTTACCCCTCCCTTTTTTTTTACCTTGTCCCCCTTTCCAAATCTTTTCCTCTTCCTCGCCTACCCTGTAAGGCATTGGTATTGAATATTATACGACCTAAGACATTGATTTTACATTTCTACTTAATTCAATGTATATCGTTGGCAGTCTGTTTTGACCTGATGTGTCCTGTTTCCTGTGTTCGTTTCCGCCTCGAAACTCCAGCTTATCAAGCAGCTGTATTTGCTAAAGGAAGGCCTGAGACGTAGAAAGTGACTCAGGATTCATACTTAAGAAGGACACAGAAAGAACCCAGGGCAGGTCAAGGCAGATCGGGTCAGACAGACAGACAAGAGAACAGGCAGAGCGAACAGCTGTATAGTGAATTAACAGTCCACAATAATGACCATGACACGTGAACGTCTGTCTGTTTATCCACCGGATCACAACCAGGACAGCGAGTGGTTTACAACTGCTAGCATCGGGTAACAACTAGTGGTGCAAGCGGGTTACAACTGGTGGCAGTAGTGGGTTATATACCCCTTAAACCCCCTTCCTCTACCTCGCCTCTCCCTTAAACCCCCTTCCTCTACCTCGCCTCTCCCTTAAACCCCCTTCCTCTACCTCGCCTCTCCCTTAAACCCCCTTCCTCTTCCTCGCCTCTCCCTAGAACCCCCTCCTCTACCTCGCCTCTCCCTTAAACCCCCTTCCTCTTCCTCGCCTCTCCCTAGAACCCCCTCCTCTACCTCGCCTCTCCCTTAAACCCCCTTCCTCTACCTCGCCTCTCCCTTAAACCCCCTTCCTCTACCTCGCCTCTCCCTTAAACCCCCTTCCTCTTCCTCGCCTCTCCCTAGAACCCCCTCCTCTACCTCGCCTCCCCCTTAAAGCCCCCTTCCCCTACCTCACTTCCCCTTTAAGCCCCCCCTTACCATACTTCGACTCCCCGTAAACCCCCCTTTTCCTACCTCACCCCACCCCCATCCAACTCCCTTCTCTCTATCACACACTCTCCCTCCTCCCCCCATCCCTTCCCCTCCTCCCTGGAACCGCAGATCATTACAAAGCATTACGTGTAAAAGTGTCCCAAAAGGCCTTTAATGCCACTGGATACTAAAGGCGTGTGGAGATCATAGGCGACCTTGGTGTCGTAAACAACATTACTTGGGGTAAACATTGCTATTATATCGGTGATCTTGAGTCTTTTTTATCGTATCATAATGGCCAATCACAATTGATCTAAATTGGGCTGCTAGTTGTTGGATATTGATGTCACATTATCATTATTATCATTTTTTGGTATCATCATCGTTATTGTCATTATTATTATCATGATTATTGTTATTT
>BOPN01000247.1:437664-450164 GCA_017312705.2 Penaeus japonicus
CGTTATTGTCATTATTATTATCACTGTTATCACTACCATTATCATTATCACTCTTATATCCCTCCCTCTCCGCCTCCTCACCCTCCCCAACCCCTCTCTCTCCCCCCTTTCCTCCCTCCCTCTCTCCTTTTGCCAGAACCTTCACGCCCGTTGCGCCCACTCCTCGTCTTTCTTCCCGCAAACACTTCGCGTTTATTTTTCCCCTTGAAGAAGTTCTCCGCATCACACCTTACTCTCTCTCTCGTTCCTTCATTAAAATATTTTCGCGCCCGTAATTTTGAAGAAGCTCATCCACCTCCGACTCACTTCCGGCTAATCTGCATTTGCCATTAACTTTTTTTTTTACTTCTTCTTTTCTTTCCTCTTTCCTCATTTTTTTCACTCTTTCATCCTGTTCGTCTTTAGTTTTGCTTCTTTATCGAAATAGCGATTTTTATTTAGTTATTATTATTTTTTTTTTTTTTTTTTTTTTTTACATCTTTTTCTTCTGCTTCTACTACTCTTCTTCCTTTTTCTTCTTTTATTTTCCTTCTTCGCCTCCTCCTCCTTTTCTCCCTTTTTTTTCTTCTTATCCTACTCCTTCCTTTTAGTCTCTTCCTCCCACTCCTTCTTTCTCTACCTTTTATTCTTCTTCTCCTCATCCTACTATTTCCTCTTCTCTCTTCCTCCCATTTCATTTTCCTCCTGCTCCTCCTCTTACGCAACAGGATCAGTAATAATGAAACAATCCAATAGTTTTCGAAGTGTCATGGGACTCCTCTCCTCTCCTCTTTTTTCTTAGAATTACTAAACGACTATTCTCTCTTTCTTTCTTTTCATTGAAGAAAATAATGGGGATGGAACAAATGACATCAACTATTATAGCAGCAGTAGTAGTAGTAGTAGTCATAATAGTAGTAGTATTAGCATTAGTAGTAGTGGTGATGAAAGTGGCTGTAATTATTGGTGGTGTGTCTTCGATTAACATTAGTAGTAGTAGTCGTAGCAGTCGTAGTTATAGCTGTCGTTATTTTTGTAGTAGTAATAGTCGTAGTAGTTGTAGTTGTATTGGTAGTAGAGGAAGAAGTAGTAGTAGTCATAGTCGTGGTAGTTGTTGCATCTATAACACGAGTATCAGAAATAGAAGCACCCGCGGAAGAAGTAATATTTGCTATTGATGCATCAGCAACAGCAGTAAATGACTAAAAGACATAAGCAACTAGAAATTCTAGCAATAGTAAGAGTAAAATCAAAAGCAGAAGCAAATATTAACAATCCAAGTCGAGGGAAGAGATTTCTCGATTTTTCTCTTTCTTGTGACGTCATGCGTTCGTAAATGAATGAAAGCTTGCACGTACATAAGTAATGGCGGGAGAGTTTTCGTGACTGGCTGATTCAAGAGGATTTGACTCTGGAACCTCATTGACTTTAGGCGCCTTTTTGTCTGTTGGATAATTATCTTAAGTAATTCAAGAGCATGATTATATATTCATCACACAGTATATAAATATACTTATTTTCCATGCTAATGGTTTTTCAACATATTTCTAGTTTATTGGCTAAATTATATTGATGCTATCTAAAGAAGGGTAGTTCAACCAATAAATGATTCAATCGCCAAGCACTGGTACGTCATCTCTTTCTGTCTTTGTCACTGTGTCTGTCTGTCTCTCTCTCTCTCTCTCTCTCTCTCTCTCTCTCTCTCTCTCTATATATATATATATATATATATATATATATATATATATATATATATATATATATTTATATATATATATATATATTTATATATATATATATATATATATATATATATATATATATATATATATATATATATATATATATATGCATGTGCGTATGTATAAGTATTTGTATATTCATGTGTATATATGTGTATATGTGTGTGTACACACACACACACACACACACACACACACACACACACACACACACACATATATATATATATATATATATATATATATATATATATATATATATATATATATATCCTATTGCATACACTATTTCGAAATTTCTACCAAGTCCCGTACATATACTGACAAACAAACGGCAAAAGAATATTTTGGTCTGTTCTGAGTGTCAAAGTGATGGCGAACCTCTCGAACACTCTGCTCAAATTATAGAAATAATGAAAATATTTTTTTTTGTAGTGAGAAAAAAACATAAATGTTTACATTCGGTCATGCATATTAATACCTAATCTAATTGGCTGGTGTTATTTTGAAAATGTAAATTTCAGAATTTTAAAGTATTTCCTTTACAAACATTTTGTTCAGGCTGCAGAGACCACAGAGGAACTTAACGCAAAATGATGAATGTACGATGTAATGTATGTTAACTGGGCAATTACCGTGTGTAATGCTGCCCAATGATTTCATCTCATTTCCACTGTTCGAGTACCTACAAAACACGTCTGGGATTTTAAATTCATAAACACAGACAGATAGACACACACACACACACACACACACACACACACACACACACACACACACACACATACACACACACACGCACACACACACACACACGCACACACACACAGATAGAGAGAGAGATTGTCCTTTTATCATAATCATCATTATTACTGTAGGTAGTAGTAGTAATCGGATCAGTTATCATCGTTATTATCTTTATGATAACATCATCTTATTATCCTCTTATACATAACATCATTATTTCTATAGCATCAAAGCTATCACTGGCGTATTCGTAGGAAGTACCACCAATACGATAATTATCATAGGTACTATCATCTTTATTTTCATCATTATTATTGCCATTACCATTATTTTGCTATTTTACTATTATATTGCCCTTGCTTCTTCCACAATATCATTCTTATTGTTGTTAATATTGTCGTAATTCCACTGATCAATAACGTTTTTTATCATTATTATGATATTGACTATGATGGTGATGATGATGACTATGATGGTGATGGTAATAATGATGAAGATGATGATGACTGTGATGGTAGTGGTGATGGTGATGATGATGATATTGATGAAGATGAAGATGAAGACGAAGATGAGGAGGGTGACGATGATGATGGTAAATAAGTAAACGAACGTTCCTGTCACCCCCAAGGCTATCAGATAAAAAAAATACCACTTATCTGTTTAATCCTCTTATATTCCAAACGAAAAACACAATTCCCAAGAGCATAATGGTGTCAAAAAACTCGCGATGTACATTTCAAAGTATCGACAGTCGGGGGAAGTCACCTGGGCTCGGGGAATATGGCCATGAATTATGGATATAAACCTGATTTGAATATTTCGGGCATCGCACCTAATACCTACCTACCTACCTCCTCATAGCCCCCCCCCCCTCCTTCTCCTCCTCCTCCTCCTCTTCTCCTCTGCTGGTATCGGTCTTCCTCCCAAACACATATCCTTGGTATCACTCCCTCTCCCCTTCCCACGCCCCCCCCCCACACGCACACACCCTTGGCATCACTACCCCCCTCCCCTTCCCCCTTCGCCCGGTGCCATTACTCCGGTATCATAACCATTACCCTCTCGCCTTCATTACCTCTCCGGTATCACAGCCTCTCCTCTTCCCCCTCCCCCCTCAGGCGATGCTCATCCCCCACCTTCGGAACTGCCCCCCCCCCCCTCCTTAGCTTGATGATGTCATACTGCCCATCATATCGTACGATCTCAGTGGATGCTCAAATGAAGGTGATTAGTTACATGTTAGATCTATGTATCGGATTGCCTTGGTAACGATGATGATAATGGTGGCATTATCAACAATGCTGATAATCACAATGATAATCAAGACTGATGATAATAATAATGATGGTGATGATTGGAGGTGGTGGTGGTATGATGACGATGGCGACTACGTGTGATAATGATAGTAGTAATAGTAGTAGTGGTAGTAGTAGCAATCACAACAGTCAAATCCTCAATATTAATAACCAACAGTAATAACACATTCTTTGAGATCAAAATCTAAACCCGACATTTTTTCCCCATATCCCGAAAGCGGCCACAACAATATCAAGTATGAATTACAATCGCTCTGTAGCTAGTTAATGTGAAAGACTTGACTGACCATTGATTTGTTTTTCCAACTCCCCCTCCCCCCTCATACCCCCTCCTTTTTTTTCTGGTGACCAAATCCATCAGCGAGCAATTACCTCTCAGCCAGTGTGAGCAAATGACAGAGAGGAGATAACAGATCCTATTTTTGTTTTAACTCTTCTCTCTTTACCTCTATGTCTCTCTCACCCGAATGTCCCCCTCCTCCTGTTGCCTACTCCCGCCAACCCCCTCTCTAACCCCCACCTCCACCTCAAATAGCGGTCCAGGCCAGTTGCGTTTGCGCTTTGACGCACAGCTATCCCCCTCCCACCTCCCCCCCCCCTACACCTCTCTCCTCCCCCATCCTTCTTTCCTTCATCCCCTGCCCTTCCTTGCCCCTTTCCCCCTCCTCCACCTCCATCCCCTCCCCCTCACCCCGCCCGTCCCCGGCAGAGATAAATGAAGTCGTCAAACGCAGACAGACACTTGCATGACTAATTCACATTTCGATTATACGCCCTTGTAAGTCTCCGGGGACTTTGCTAATTGCTAATTAAGATCCTCCTTGGGTCATCTTGCGGAAGAGAGACTTCCTTCCCCCCACCCCCACCCCCCTCCGGATGTCGGGCAAAGACAATGCACGCGCGTGGGCAATAAAACCTGGGAGTGGGAGGGAGGAGGGAGGGAGGATATAGGGAGGGAGGAAGGAGGATGTTGGAAGGAAGAAGGGTGGAGGAGGGGGGGGGGGGAGAGGCTTGCGCTGGACAGCCGCTTTTAAGGAACTCAAAGAATATTATTCTAATGTATTCGCCATTTTGGGCATTCTTTTCATCCTTAATTGTTCATGTCATCCCGGGTGAGAAAAGGTCATTTAATGCTTCCGAGCCTGAACAAGATTTAAGATATGTAAAAAAAAAAAAAAAAAAAAAAATCAGGGGATCATTATGTACATTAATCGTCATCATAAAGATAACAACAGCAACAACAATGATATCAAACAACAGAACTTATGAGGCAATTGCAACAGCGCCCGTAAACATTAACACTTACCCAAACTTCACTGCAACGGCGCATGAACCTAGAGCCATGCACAAGCACCAGACTCTTGGGGAAAAAAGGGGGAAGCTAAAACTGCCGTCATGCAATATTTCAAAAAATATCTGCTAATGACGCGGGGAAAAAGCAATTCATTTAATGGTCCTTCATTATCTTGATGGAATTCCGATCATAAATTCATTTCGGCGCTTCATGATACTGAACATTTGGTCGAATGAAAGCGAAAAACACAGGCGTTAGTTGCACGACGTGAGGCGCAACGTTTTCGCATGCACAATGAGTTGTCTTGAAAGCATGAATTGAGAACATGCACTGCCGGGGTTCAATAGAGGGGTTCGAGACGATGTTCATATGTTGCTGTTTCTCCTTTTGGTTAGTATGGCAACGGAGAGAAGCGAGTTTTTTCCCCTGTTGAATAGTGTATCGTATACAAATTGGATTTATGTTATCAACATTGCATATAACCTGATTTCATAACTTCTTGTTATTCTCGAACAACTCTCGTAAACAACAAAGGGGAATGATAATTAGATAAAACAAGTTAACGGTGGACAAACGAAATTATAAAAATAAATAAGAAAGCATCAACCGACAGCCAGAGATAGAAGGGAAAGACACGCCACAAAACACAACGGCTTATTACAACACATGATCCAACACTTTCGGAAATTAATTATCAAACCTGGAGTTGACATCACCGTTCCCAGATTGCTGTCTCATTTCCTCTAATAAATCGATTTGTTGTATTGTTGGATTTTCATTCATTGTGCTGACATCAACCAGTAATTTTCCCATTTCTATTTGGCATTTGCGCCACCAACCTTTTTCACTTTTTGACATGGTATTTGCGATACCAACCTGCAATTTTCACTTTTTGATATGGTATTAGCGACACTGACCTGCAATTTTTACTTTTTAACATGGTATCTGCGATACCAACCTGCAATTTTCACTCTTTGACAAAGTATTTGCGACACCCACCTGCAATTTTCACTTTCTGTCTTGGCATTTACGCTCACGTGCGAAATAACACGGAACTTTCCTGAAGCAAGATCATATGTTGCCAATGGCAAGTAAATCGGATGGCCTCTAAGCAACGGTCACTCAAATCTATGCTGATGAGATTATGTACAAAGGAATACATGTTCTTTTAGTGAAGTCTATACATGTATGAATGCATACTTCATAAATGCATACCTTATAGTCTATATAAACATACACATATTAATATGAATACACATGAGTGAATGTGTGTGTGTGTGTGTGTGTGTGTGTGTGTGTGTGTGTGTGTGTGTGTGTGTGTGTGTGTGTGTGTGTGTGTGTGTGTGTGTGTGTGTGTGCGTTTGTGTGAGTGTGCTTCTGTATCTGTGTGTGTGTTTATTTTTTACCCTTCCTGATGATTAAACAGTGATTAGAAGATAAATATCCCAAACGCTTAGATGCGTCCGAGAGGCGCAGTAAACAACTTTACCTTTTTGAGAAGAGGGCAATAAAGTTGCACAGAACTGACGGCGCAGTACAGTTTGATCCCATGCAATATCAGTTCATCAGACGCAATTGTATTCATGACGATCTTTAAATCAAAGTAAAAACAGATAAGAGGATATACATGTGTTTGTAATTGCGCTAAAGGCTGTATACTAACGTGCCACTTACTCTAATGATACACATATTAATATAAAATTGATAATAAAAGTAAAAGTATCCTGCCCCTCCCTCTGTCACACACACACACACACACACACACACACACACACACACATTGATTTCTCTTCTTGCATGATGGCAATGACGCCACATCCTTTTTCTGGTTATTACCTTTCACAAATTATGCAAATTCATTCTTAACAAGTGTCATTATTTATAATCATATGTAAACAAAAACCCAATTAATTCATCATGTAAAATAACCTTTAATTGTGACCAGAAATTAGAGATGTTAAAAGTAAACACAATAATTAAATGATTCTCGTCAAATTTATAAATAACAAAGACAAAGTTGCTTCTACTAACCTTGTGACCTTCAATGACCTTTAGTTGATTAACTATATTTCAATTATCAATTTCATCTATACACCTTTATGTAAATATTCTATCATATCCACAAAATACGAAATCGGACATAATATTTTTCATTGGTGAAAAAATAAAACCAAACGAGAACAACAAAAATGGCAATAATAATAGAAATAATGATAAAAAACAATAATGATAATCATCATCATAATGGAAAGAATAAAAGATATATGCTAATCACTACATTTCATTCACCTGAATGAACAAGAAGACCAGACCAAACGAAACGAAACGAAACGAAACGTAACAGAAGTCAGTATCAAACATGCATCTTTTCCTCCCGATTTTAACCATGCATGACGGGAGTCCACACATGTCCACTTCCCGCGGCACAATAACGGGGGGTGGGGGTGGGGGGGTGAAGGTCCATCGAGAGACCAGATCATAATACCAGATATCACAGCAGGCCAAGGGATGCTGCTGGCGTGAGATATTTCCCCCATTCATCAATCATGAGACAAGCCGAATCCGTAGCAAATTTCGCATTCCATAACTGGTTGCGGAAAAAAAAAGAGTTTTATATTGAACTTTAGTGGGTAGTTGTGATCAGTTGTAAATATATCCGTCTCAACAATGATCATAATAAAATAGAATTACATTACATAATACATTACATAAAAATAATTATACAGCATACTTCAAATAAACATAATATAAAAAGACTTTTTCCTACACCAACAAAGCCCCAAGTAGTCACTCCCGACACCCATACCCCATGACGTAACAACAAGCCCCCACCCCACCCCGCACACCCTCCCACCGGTACGTACCCCGTGCAAACCGTATTCCAAATGCTACAAGACCTCCCGGTGATCCGACGGCAACTCCGGACCAGCCGCTCGAAGGAATGCATCGGTAAGCACATGTTAAAGAAATATTGGAGGTGAGTGAAATTCAATTTGGACTCGGGGTGGGGGGGGGGGAGAGCAGGCTTCAAGGAGCGTCTTGGAGAACCGCCGATAAATACACTGCAGTGCGAAGTAATATATGTGCTTTTGTATGCTCGATGTGAATGGGTCGAGAGCAGAGCAAGATGTGTGGTTCGTATTAAAAATTCATAGGCGTCTTTTTGGGTTGATGTTTTTTTTTTTCTTTTTTTTTTCTTTTTATAGCGAATGCGAGTTTCTTTCTGAAAATCTATCGGTCTATCTGTCTGTCTCTATCTATCCTTGTGTCTTTTTCTTCGGGGTCAGTGTTTGTCTGTCTATCTGACTCTACGAGTCTCTCCCTCTCCCTCTCCGTCTCCCTCACTCCTTCCCTCCCATCCCCCCTCCCTTTGGCTTCCTCCCTCCCTCCTTCCTTCTCTCCCTCTCCCTCCCTCCCTGCCCATCCCTCCTCCTCCTCCTCCTCCTCCTCCTCCTCTTCCTCCTCCTCCGCTCTCTTTCTCTCTTCCGCATAAACTTAATTTTCCCGAATCGTTTCACTCGACGGTTCGTAAAGCCAGCATTTACGTTTCTATTTGACTCGCCTGGTTAGCAATAATTCCAAATGATGAGCGCCGATAGCAAGAAGAAAAGGGAAAAAATGCGAATAAACTAGATTACATGACCTGGGGACGAAAATGGGAGGAGGGGGGGATGGGTTGGGTTGGGTGGGTAGCGGTGTTGGATCGCTATTAGTAGATAGATAGAGCGATTGGAATATATACAAAGTGGGAAGGAGGGAGGAAGAGGAAGGGGGAAGGGGGAAGGGGGAAGGGGGAAGGAGGAAGAAGGGAGGTAGAGAAGGAGATAGTGTTGGGGAAGGAGGGAAGGAGGGAAGGAGGGAAGGAGGGAAGGAGGGAGAGAGAAAGGATAAAGGGATAGAGAGACCGACAGACAAACAAAGACAGAGACAAATTAAAAGAAAGCCAAATAAAGTATCAATAAAAAATAAAATAAAAAAGGACTCCCCCAAAAAGAGAAAAAAAAAAAAACTCAAGATCAAACAAGAAAAGGGTAACCGACTGCCTGACGGGCCCGGAGATCAAGCAGGTGCTGACGTTTGCATGACGTTTTTCTCCCACAAGCTGAGCCGAATCCTCGATGGGGCTGTTGGCATCCGTCTCCTCCAGCCTCCTTTCATCTCCGCCGCCACCTATCAAGACATTATTCAGCGGGATGGAGCGCCATCAATCACGTTCCTGTGGTTTTATTGGAGCATCATTTACGTGGCTAAGCTTATGAAAACAATAGAAAAAAGGGGTAGAATATGTTCGGATATATTGAGTATGTTTCTTATATCGCGGGTTCCCTCAAAATGCGACGGGGACAAGATCAACCCATGAAAAAAAAATCCGGTTATTTCAATGGTGAAGTAACCGCACATACGTGGACGCCTGCAGGTACACATTCGAGAAGAAAATGTATAAAATAGAAGAGAGAGAAAAAAGAAGAAATACCGAGTAAACAGTAACATTTCTCTGTATCTGAACGTTCTACTCACAACAAATCACGCGCGCCTGCCTTGCCGACGAGGGAACGCATAAACAAAACCCCTTTCGAGACAGACATGATGGCGACCCCAAACAAAGGGTTCAGACACGCTCCTCTTCCTGTTACCCCCCTCCATCCCCCCTCCCACACTCACCCCTCCCTTAGCCACCGGCTTGCACTTGACCTCTCTCTCCACCAGGGGCAAGATCAGCCTCCCCCACACCCCCCTACCCCATTCCCCCCTCGTCGGCCAGCTGACCCGCCCTCCTTATACAGAGCACCGGGGACACCTCATCAGCCCGCCCGCCCTTCCTACACGGGTCACTGCACTGATATACGGGCGCCCACGAAGAGCAGGTTCAATGCATAGGGCTAGTGGGGGAGGGGGGGGGCTTGTACTATGGTTGCATGGGATGAAGGCGACGCTGCAGAAGTATAGAAGAAAATACGATCCCCAACTTCAAAGAGAACGAAAGAGGAAAACTTGATACAGATATGGAGGCAGATCAAGAACGAGTATATAAAAGTTAATAAAAGTTAGTAAAATTTGCGCTTAAACTTAGGCTAGCAGAGATGGCGGAACGAGAGGAGTTTCAAAAATCCCGGAGCTTAAAGCAAAATTAGCTAAATTATTGGCCTGCAAACTTAAGACCGTCCTATACCAGAGACATTTTTATTTGGCCGTAAAATGGTGCCTCACTTAGCCCGGTGCCAGAGAGTACGGGCGGCAGCAAGAGAAGAGAGAATGGAAGAGAGAGAGAGAGAGAGAGAGAGAGAGAGAGAGAGAGAGAGAGAGAGAGAGAGAGAGAGAGAGAGAGAGAGAGAGAGAGAGAGAGAGAGAGGGGGGGGGCAGACGGAGAAGAAAGAGAGAGAACATGAGGGCTGATAAAAAGTCGCAAAAAATGAAGAAAAAAAACTTGTTTGATAACGATGAAAGAAAAAACACCAATAATGTGACGAAACTACCATTCTCTACAAAAAAAAAAATATAAAATGAAAGTTATACATCACGCCAGTCAAGACATCAGCTGACAGAGGACGTATTCATAAAATACCGTAATCACATTAGGACCGACACTTTTACTGCTAATCTGACGAAAGCTTCATCAAGGCCCGTGGGTGCGGCGTTGGCAAGTTAATAACACGAGAGAGAGAGAGAGAGAGAGAGAGAGAGAGAGAGAGAGAGAGAGAGAGAGAGAGAGAGAGAGAGAGGGAGAGGGAGAGGGAGAGGGAGAGGGAGAGAGAGAATAAACCCTCTCTCAAAGGACTCCCCTCCCCTTTTCCCGATGCTCCACGATAACTTTGTGTCTTTGGTCATCCCGCTGTACGGAACATAATCACTGATAATTTCCATAACAAAAAGGCAGGTCAGACCCCCATGAACCTCCACTGCCCTAAAGGACAAAGGAAGGTCAGAAGTAGCTAAGTATCTCATTCAACGTCTAAAGTGCAGATAGTGACCTTTAGGCGTTAGTTCTTTGTGGAGCTTGTTTTGATGTCTTGAACAGCTGTGATAAGTCATGGCAGGGGCGTATAATACAGCCTAGAAATATTGGCGTGATATTTAGCTGTCTCTGACAAGCAAACATTTAATCCCTCTCTCGCTGCCCGGCTGGAGTGACGGAGAGTTTTTTTTTTCCCTTTTCTTTTCAGCTAGAAAAAAGAATAGTCGATTCAGAGTACAAGATGCACCTTTCTTCGTTCTCTTTTGGTCCGCCATACAAAAGGGCTGCAGGTTCAAGATGACCTGCTGACAGCGTTCTCATTTTAAAAACACTTTTTTAGAGAGAATTAGAGATGGATAAAGAGGGAAAGGAGAACGATATTCTTCTTGATTTGATTGTTTTTATTCATCCATTCATCATTACTATTCTTATTGCAACTGACGCATAGTAGATACTTTAGCCCTAACATGGGACTTAAAAAGTGGCAAGTGGAGAGGTCAAACTGCCCTTATCAGAGCGGCGGGCGACAGAACGTGACCTACGGCAGTGATAACGTATCTGAACTGGAACTCCCTCCTCTCTCACTCTCGGTTAACTTTATACGCCAGCTTGAAGGTTTACGACCAACCGGAATAATGCGGCGCCGCGGCAGTAAATGTCTACAGTCTACCTAACCTCTGTCGACGAGGTGGCCTGCAGGGGTTGATGGCAGGGGTTGTGTAGGGGACACAGGCAAATCAGTGGCGTTGGGCCTAGGTGTCAATATTAAAAAGAGAGATGGAATCGGTGAACAAGAAATGGAAAGCAGAGAGGGCAAGGGACACACAAACATACATACATACGTACACAAACAAACAAACAAACAAGCAATCAAACAGAGAGAGAGAGTAAAGAACGTAGGAAGAGTAGGAAGAGGAGCAAGAGGTGGAGGAAGTAGAAGAGGAAGAGGGGTAGGAGCAGTAGGAGTAGTTAGGGTATGAACAGCAGCAGCAGCAGCAGTAGTAGTAAGAGGAGGAGGAGAAAGAGGAAGAGGATGAAGGAGAAGGAGGAGGAGAAAGGCGGATGAAGAAGGAGGAGAAGAAAGAGAAAGAAAAGGAGGAGATGGAGCAGAAGAAGAAGAACGGGAAGGAACGCCCCAATAAACCGCACCAATACTCCCAACGGTAAACATTTCCCAGTCGCTTTACCTGGGCTACCACAACACTGCACGCGGTCTACAAAGGGATGTAACACAGGTGATATCGCACTTCAGCCGCTCGTAACTCCGGCTCTTACGTCCATGCCAGCCATATTTACCGTCCCCTATCCTCCCTTGATCAACAAAGAACACCACTCCATCCCGGCCCTGTTATCACAACACACTTCAAAAAGGGAGCTTCGTCGTGGTTCGAGAAGGGGGTTCGAAGCTGGTCTCGAGACGGAGTGTCGAGCGCGGAGAAGAAAAAAAGTATTGTCGATATTCTCTGCGA
>BOPN01000247.1:470164-472664 GCA_017312705.2 Penaeus japonicus
TTCAGTATTTGCGAAAGTTAAATAGACGCCCCGGCGGTCATCAGCAGCTGGGAGGAGGGGGGGGGGGGGCGTTAGGCATTATATCCGTCTGCGCAAGTTGGCTGAAACACATCCTCTCTCGGGGAATATATTTCATGCAGTGAGGGATTTGTCCGAGCGCGCGGGAAAAGAAGAAGATTCCTTTGGCGTCCGAAATAGGTTTTAAAAGGGAGGAGGGGGAAAAAAGTACTAGGGCAAGGCCGAATTATGAAGCGTTGTGTTTGTTTAGCGCCGTCGGCTGGGAAGGCATTAGAGCCGCTCTCCTTTCACGCTTGTTCAATATGCCGCAGTAAAACATCGCTCCACTAACTTCATGGGTCGAGCGCAATACCATGTCAATGCAATCTGACATTTATGAAAGACGTATCCGGGGTATCAAATGCCACCAACACCAATAACACAGCGTTGTAAAATATGTGTTCGAAGTTACCTAAGGACTGAACACGTGTCACAATCATGTATCGGACCTATGTCTTGCATTGCCTTATGACTTACCGAGGCTTCTATGGATAAAGGCTGGGCGTACCGTCAGCAACATTAAGCTGCTTTAACACCCTGGTAATAACCTACAGCAACAGAACTAATATGGATTGACTCTCCTAAGGTTGAACCTCCTCTGAAATGCGAAAATACTCTCTCTCTCTCTCTCTCTCTCTCTCTCTCTCTCTCTCTAACTCTCGCTCTCACTCTCTCTCTCTCTCTCTCTCTCTCTCTTTTAAAAAAACACGACACACTCAAACACACACAACCCTTTCGAGCGTCCACCAGATGGCCACTTCTCCTTAGAGCTTCCAACACGCGCAAACAATGGAGAGAGGAAATGCGCAACGTGTCTTATTTAGATCATATTTACTGATGGTCTCTCGCCCGTGAACCTTGGGGGAAATTACTGAAGAAAACGGGAGGTGGTGAAAAGCTTTTCTTTTCATTGTTGGCATTATAATGATTTTTCTTGGTTTAGATTTTTGGATTGTCATCATCATCATCTTCATAGTCATCATCATTTTCTTGATTATTATCGTCATCATCATCATTGCCATAGTTATAATTATCATCATTTTTTTTTATCTACTACATTTTGTTCTTGTTCTTCTTCTTATTACTTTTTTTCTTATTTTTATCATTATCATTATTATCAACTATAGTGGTTTACATTTTTTTTTCTTTCTTTTTTTTCTAAATATCCAAATATTCTTCGTGTGTGATTCATGTAATAAGAAAAAATAATGGAATAATGTATCTATTTATCAAATTATTGAATTGACTGATTAATTGCATCATTCCCTGTTTATGATTCAGCGTTTTCTACAATGTTTACAGGAGGAATAAAAAGGACAACTATTTTCATTTAAAGAAGCAAAGAAGAAGATTAAGAGGAAGAAGAAGAACAACAACAACAGGGAAAAGACAGAGAAGAGGAAGAAGAAGAAGAAGAAGAAGAGAACAGGGAAAAGACAGAGAAGAGGAAGAAGAAGAAGAAGAAGAAGAGAACAGGGAAAAGACAGAGAAGAGGAAGAAGAAACGGACGAAGAGTAATGATAATAATAATTAGAATGAGCAGATGCAGAAGAAGAGGAAGAAGAGAGATTAAAAGAAGTAGAAGAAGAAGAAGAAAAGAAGAAGAAGATGGTGAAAAAGAAGAAGAAGAAACATAAAAAAAAGAGGAGGAGGAAGAAAATAGAAGAAAAGAAGAGGAAAATAAAATCAAACATGTAAAATAAACAGAATAAGAAGAAAAAGGAGATGCAGAAGAAAGAAAGAAAGAAAAAAAATCAAGAAAACCATAAAAGATACATTCAATTTTATATCAAAGTTCGTTGCATCTGAAATAAAGATCCGGACCCCCCCCTCCCCCCACTGCCCCCCGAAAAAAAGGGCAAAAAGTGGAAAAAAAAAGAAATAAGAAAGAGAAGGAGAGATAAAGAAAATTATATGAATATTGAATCACGACATGATAAATAATAATAATAATGATAACGTGTAATAGATTAATAGATAATGATAATGAGGATATTGCTAAAATCGATGATGATAATGATACTTGTTATAGTGATAATGATAATGATAAGAATGATGATATCCATAAAGATAATAACAAAAATGATAATAATACTTACGATAATAGTAATAATTGGGACAAAACACGCAAAATATTTCTTTTTATAATGCTTCAATATCATTATCATCATCACTATCATAATAATTTATCATTTTTTAAGCAAGAAAGCGAAAGAGATTAAAGATACACCAGAAACTATGTAATTCCATCATCATATCTCTATTAAGAAAATAAAGATGAAGAGGAATGAAATTGATAATGATAACAACACCAATAATGTTGATGTTACAAATAAAAATAGTGATGATGATGATGATTATGATATAAATAATAATGATGATAATAGGAATGATACAATAATGATCATAATAACGAAAATAATAACAATGATAAAAGCAACGA
>BOPN01000247.1:492664-505164 GCA_017312705.2 Penaeus japonicus
GAGAGCGAGAAAGATAGAGAGAATATACCTACAGGTCTAATCAATCCACGTAAAAGTAATCAGTTCAGACTGAACATAATCTCTCATTTTTTTTACAGATAATCTGGGAAAACGATCGGCTGGAGGAAGGGGAAACGAATAAAATGGAGAGAAGAGGATGAGGAAGAGGAGGACGAGGAGGAAGAAGAGGAAAGGGAAGAAAAGGAAGACGCTGGGAAAGGTGAGGAATGAGTAATTAGATAAGTATATGGAAGAGGCGGAAAGGAGAGAAGGTGGGGAAAAAAGGAGCAGGAAAAGGAAAAAGGAGAGAAGACAGCAGAAGCAGAGAGAAGAGGAGAGAAGAGAGATGGAACAGACAGCTCATCAACAGCAGAAAAGGAAGAAAGAAAGTAAGAAAGAAAGAGATAGAAATATCGAGAAAGAGAGATAAAAAGATCGAGAAAGAGAAAGAGAGATATAGAAAGATCGAGAAAGAGAAAGAGAAAGATAGAAAGATCGAGAAAGAGAGAGAGAAAGATGGAAAAATCGAGAAAGAGAGAGAGATAGAGACAGAAAGATAAAAAAAGAGAGAGAGAGAAGGACCCCTCCCCCCCCCCAAAAAAAAAGGAAAAGAAAATGATTTATATACAAAACACATTAATCCGCTTGGAAATTCAACTTCAACCATTTCGTTCTTATTATCTCTGCCATCACATTCCTTAACTTAACGTGAGGTTGATGAGGTGATTTGAAGTGTCTTGTCGTTTAGAGTTGATAAGACATGAGGGAGAAGTCAGAGCGATGGAAAAGCTATTAAAGAGACAAAAAAACGAAATAAAAAGAAGAGGTAATCATGAAAACAGAAGAAAAATATGTATCGAGAATGAAATAGAAAATAAAGAGGAAAAACGTTAAATGTTAACGAGAATCAGAAAGGAAACGAACACGAAGAATAAATGGGAGAGGCAAAGGAAGGCAAAAACTACCTTAAAAAACAACAACAAATAAACAGGACAATTATAAATAAACAAATAAGCAGAAGCAAAGAAGGACAATAAACAAACAAACAATAAATACGAGAAGCAAAGGAAGGCAGACAATCAGGGGAAGGGAGTTTCCTCGGCCAATCGAGAGTGCGCCCCCCTCCCTCGATACCCCCCCCCCCTCCCCCCGGCAACACCCCGTCACGTCCACTGAATGATAAAGAGGAACACGTATACATACACACATGCACACGGTATACAAGCAGATATCCACGTATGCAAGCACTCATTAAAACATGTGTATGCATGGACACATATATGAATACACATCCACTTTAATAAACTCACACACATCGATTAACACAAACAAATAAGGATAGAAACACTCATCCATCCTTAGACAACTATATGTGACAAGTGTAAGCTTACATAGAGACATCCACAAGCATACACGCAAGCACGCATTAATATACACTCCCCCCCCCACCACCACCACCACCCCCACACACATTGAATACCACCTACATATCTATGCCTACAACCTACACACAGAATACCTCTACACCCCCCCCCCCAAACACACATATACAAGCCAATCAAAATCCCCTTCCTCGCCACCCATAATCCCCCATCTCACTCACTCTCTCTCTTCCTCTCCTTCTCACTCTATCTCTCTCCCTCCCTCCCTCTCCCTCTCTCTCCCTCCCCCTTCTCCCCCTTTCCTCTCCCTCTCCCTTTCTCCCTCGTTTTTCCTTTCTTTTTTTATCGTGATTTTTGGATTTGTGTGACTTGGCGGCAAGCCTCGTTAGCGAGGATGATGGATTCCAAGTCCTTTTTTCCCCCCCTCAGTTTTCCTTTCCTTTTTCCTCTTCCCTACCCCCCACCCCCCACCCCCCCGCTTCTGATACATGGCAGGTCCCTGTATTATTTCCTCGACTTTCTTTCCTCTGTGATGTATGTCCTCCGTAAGGCCCTTTTCTTCGATTTTCTTCGGTATTTTTTTTTTCTTCTTTCATTTCTTTTACTTCATATTTCTCTATATTTCACATTCCGGAATTTTTGTTGGGAGAGAGAGAAAGAGAGAGAGAGGGCTGAGGGAGAAAGAAAGAAAGAAAGAGAGAGAGCGAGAGAGAGAGAGAGAAACAGAGAGGCAGAAATGGAAGGAGAATGAGTAAGAAAGAGATAAGAGATAGAACGAGTAGGAAAAAAAGAAACAGTGAAAGACACACAAGATAGGGGACAAATCACACACACACATACACATGTACGCACACGCACAGGCACACACACACACACACACACACACACACATGCACGCACACACACACACACACACACACACACACACGCACGCACGCACGCACACACACACACACACAGAGGCAAACACATCGCGCAGAAAATTAACACCATTCAGCCCTCCTCAACGAACACCCATCTATTGAGCGGAGGTTAAAAAGCTCACATCTTTGCGGGCGAGGCTTCAACTGCGAGCCTCACGCCCTTAGTTGTCTTAATGGGCCATAATTCAATATGCCACACTGAACGGAGAGCAGACGAAAGGGTGAGGGGGGCTAGGGTGGGCGGAGAGAGGTGGGCTAGGGTGGGCGGAGTGAGGTGGGCTAGGGTGGGCAAGCGAGATGTGGAGTATGGTGGGTTGCAAGAGGAAGGCTAAGGTGGGTTGCGTGAGGTTGTCCCTGGGAAGTGGGCGAGGGTGGGTGGAGGAAGGTGAAAGGAAGAAAGGCGGGGAGGAGGGACCGAATACAAGGAAAGAAATTGGAAAACGAGTGAAAATAGAAAGAGAGAGAAGAGACGAAGGTAGGAATGTAAAGGAACGAAGGGGAGAAAGGGAAGAACGCAGCGGAGAAGGAAGAACAAATACAGAGAGAGAGAGAGAGAAAGATAGACAGATAGCGAATGGAGGAGAAAGGAAACAGAGAGACAGAAAGGAAGAGGGGGGGAGTGAACGCGAAACACGAAGAAATGAGAAAGGAAAATGAGAAAAGTGAAAAGAGGAGGACAGAAGGATTATTAATGAGGTGGAGGCGGCAGGACAAGAAAAGTGCAAAATGGAAATAGAGAGGGTGAGCGAAAGAGAGAGAGAGAGAGAGAGAGAGAGAGAGAGAGAGAGAGAGAGAGAGAGAGAGAGAGAGAGATTTGATTGATTTGATACAGTTTATTTGCAGAACAATTTACATGCCCTGCAAAAAGCCAGGGTAAGATGTCAAGCATCTATCCAAACTGGCTAAGCTTCTATTGCGTTATGGGCTTAGTCAAGCACAAATCTTACATACCTGAGGGGCTGCATTATACTGGTTAACATATTTACATGTTTTACCTAGTCGGTAAAAAACCTTTTATGTCACTGATCATGTCAAAGACAAGACCAGTGTCTATAATAAGATTAATATAATCTACAAGTGATGTTCTTTGTACAGTGCTGTTCGATCGATAGGATGCAGTTTCCGTACAGCAAAGCAAGTAGTGATTGAGACTATGTGATTTAGCTTTTTTGCACAATTTACAGTGGTGATATGTGACTGGTTTTGCATCCAAAACTGCATCCTGCACATATTGTATAGTATAGTGATAGCCTATGCGTAGCCTGGTTAGTATAACTTGTTGCCTCCGTGACAGACCTTTATAAATTTCATAGGGCTTGTCCATGTATGATGTCCCGGCAATACTTTCATAATGCCAGATAGTGCCATGTCCATTCTTTTTCATCTTTTCTGTAGCCCATACCTGATCCTCATAATCTCTTAAACAGCTATTAATACGTCTTTTCATCTGAGTAAGAGATAATGGTATAGCATAGTGTGGTTCTTTACAGGAAAGTGCGAATTTGGCTAGCTGGTCAACTTTTTCACATGATAGTATTCCTATATGAGACGGTATCCAGTGCAATGACACTTGTATACCCTGCTCTGAGAGTCTGGGAATTTGATGTAGGATGTTTTTAGATACCATGTTTTCTGGGTTAAATGCAGTGAGTCTATAGAGGGCACCCTGACTGTCAGAAAAGACAGCCAGGTGGCGCCCACATTCACCTACCTTCCGCTATGGCATGGTACATGGCTAATGATTCAGCATCAGTTGTGCTTGCCCAGTCTGAAATCCGCACACTTTCTCTATAAGAAATGTCGGGAATTAAGACTCCAATCCCAGCTGTTCCATGAGGATCAGTGGAGACATCACAGTAGATTGCAAGTGGGGGTTCACCATCAAGAGGATGGAGGATTTCTTCTATATATTCCAGGTAATGAGACTTCAGTTCTGATGTCAAAATCATGGATTTAGGTCCTGACAGTTTGTCAATATGGACATATACATGAGTTCTATGCCATGGTGCAGATAGTTTGGTTTCTGAGATATTAAGAGCATCAATGCTCCAGACATTGAAGCTGAGGATGGTCTGGGCAGTTTTGGCTTTCCATTCTAAGTTGGAGTGTATTAGATTGGAATATCGAGACCGAGCAAACCTGACTCTGTGACTGATCTCATTTGCCAGAGCTTGGGAAATCTGTGGTTTGGGTAGGAGCTGCAAGATTCTAGTACCAAGAACGGTATTAATTTGGGTAACACGACTGTGGATTGTGGGGAGATCTAATTCTTTCCTCATGACCAGAACTTTGGCAGTCATTGGGCAACCGAGTATAATTCTCATAGCCTTGTTCTGCAGAACTTCAAGGGGTTTGAGGGCATTTGGAGGTAACGAACTATGAACCGGGACTCGCATAGTCAATCACGGACTGAGCTAAGGTAATATACATCAACCTCAGGACTCTGAGAGAGGCACCAACATATCTGTTACGTTTATACTGTAATGATCTTAAACGTTCCAAGCAACGTTCTTTGATATCGTGAATAATTTCCTGGGTGAAACGAGAATTGCGTGACATGAGGTGTGGAGCAATCACCAGAACACCAAGATACCTGTAGGAGTCAGTCCTTGCAATAACTTGTCCATATAAGCTTGGTATATAAGGCAGTTGACGAGGTCTGGATATAGGTTTGGTTTTGATTGGGTTGATTATGAGGCCAAGAGAAGCACACTTTTGCTATGTCTCCTGAGTACATATTCCCCCTATCAAAGACTTGGATGAGGATATCATCCGCATATGATATGATATTACATAGGTCTCTAACTCGAGGAAGTATTCAAGAAGTTAGATTGGAAGGAGAAAGGGATTAAAATAGGGAATGAGCACTTAAGCAATTTAAGATTTGCATATGACATTGTTCTTTTCGGCGAGTCAGCAGATGAACTACAACAATTACTAAGCGATTTAAATAGGGAAAATCTGAAGATTAGCCTTAAAATGAACATGAAAAAGAGTAAAGTCATGTTCAACAGTCGAACCCCAGTTAAGCAAATACAAAAACAGGGCGAGGTACTAGAAGCAGTGAACGAGTATGTATACCTAGGGCAGCTCATCAAGACGAGTACATCGTGCGAAGCCGAGATAAAGCGGCGAATCAGGCTAGGTTGGAGTGCCTTCGGTACACATGGTAATATATTACGATGATGTCTGCCACTCTGTCTAAAGAGAAAGATTTTTTACCAATGTGTCCTCCCCGTCTTAACATATGGGTCAGAAACATGGACTACGACCAAAGCACTCGAGAGGAAATTAGTAAGTGCTCAAAAGCACCTTTAAAGTCTATGAATTATGAAGACTATCCTTTGCTTTCATTTAGGTACCGTGCTAAACACATTTGTGTTTCGTGAGAAGGATGCCATCATCCCCAGATGCAGTGGATTTGCCAGTTTTAATTGCTGCAAGAAGTTCGTTAGTTGCAAATGGTATGTCAGCCTTATCTGTTATTGATACTGATAGTCAATTTCATTTTTGTTTTAAGTTGGAAGAGCACCTGCGTATGGATAAAGGAAGATTATCAAGAGAAGAATCCTCACACCACTTGTTGAGAAGAGATGAAGCTGCTGTTTCCGGATGAGGATGAGGTGTTGCATTGTATGAGTTAGCTTTAATCTTATTGATGTCCTTCCACACATTACTCATGGGAGCCGTAGAGTCAACTGATTCTGACCCGGCCTACAAACTCTTCTCGCTTTTGAGTAATTATTTCGTTCAGCTTTATACTAAAGAAAAGGTCCTTGGCTAAGTAGGGATTGCTTCCTAAGTGTTTTAGCTGACTCACAGTTGATGGTATTAATTTTTTTAAGAAACTTACTTTCGGAGTGTTTGTCTAGATGCCGTGCATCTAAACAATATCGCTGATTAAAAATGGGATAACCTCTGTAGTGCTTGGCAAATTATGCTGATTGTACAAGGCTACATAATCTAATTTGCCCCCTAGAAAATGAGTCTTTTTTAAGGGACATAATAGACTTACAGGGTCACTTGTGTGTTGAAGATAATCATAATATACCTTACCGTTTTTGCCAATGGTGCTACCCTCCGAGCCAAGGAGAGGATGGAGAGCATTAAAATCTCCACATAATAACACATTATCTCTATGTATCATATTGTCAGGAGATTATATACATTAACAATAATAATAGTTTTGCCATCGAGAAATAATTTAACACCGAGATATTCAGTATGGAGTTCTTAATATATATGCCAAGCCCTCTTGTAGAGGAATTAGCCATATTTGGCTTGTCATAATAAGTGTATCCCGCAATTTTTGCATAGCGAGCACTAGTTCTGAATTCCTGAAGGTAACATACATCAACATCCTCAGCGTGGAGATATTGAGAGAGAGTTGCCTTGCGTTTCTGCAAACTGTTGATATTCCAAGTAATACATTTCAAATAATTACTTGGAGCCATCGGTCGTTATTTGATAATTTCCAATGTCCATTATCGGATGCAGCAAAGCGACGGTCGGTGTGGGCTGTTGGGTGGTGAACATCCTTTCCTGAAATTTAGATTGTTGGGCCATTTGTTATTGCATCATGAGCATCATCTGGCCCAGCTGGTTCATCATCATTTCCATCTGCTTAATCAGCATTTGCAGCAGTTCCTTTATATCGCTTGTTGTTTTATAAGGATTCACTTTTAGAGCATGACATACCCAGCAATATTTATCTCCGGGAGTTCGGAGTTTACTGGTTTTTTTTTAATGGACATGGAGGTGCCCGGGGGAGTTTTATATATATATATATATATATATATATATATATATATATATATATATATATATATATATATATATATATACAGAAGCGTCAGGAAGAGGTAAATGCCTCTGCTTTTTTCCTCACTCTTTCTTCATGCTTGTCGACGCTAGCACCGTCACCTATGAATACTTCACAGAGGGCGTCATATCTGCCTTCGGTTTCTATTCCTTGAACAGAGGTGGACATTGTTCTAGAAGGGGGGCGGGGTCGCCAGAGAGCCCGACCTGAGCGGCCTTTAAAAACAAACACGGTCACTTGGGTCTCAATGCCTCACGTCTGTGGCCATACGGAGGTTTTTCACTGATGTAGCTTCAACTGTATGTATTGTTTGTCACTTCTAAACCACAAATGATATGAAAATAATCATATCACGCACTATGGCGTGATTTAGGTGCCAGATCTGATTATCCTGGTGACACAGATCCTTGTAGATAGAACACACACACACACACACACACACACACACACACACACACACATATATATATATATTTATATATATATATATACATATGCATATCCACACATACATTTCTCTCAATATTTCCCCGCCAGATTGGTGCGTGTCACTTTCCGTGGACTTTTGGTTTTTCAGGATTTCCCCCATTGCTCCGATTGTTGTTATCTGTTAAGAAATTTTTTTCGTTCTTGCAGCGAACGTATATATTGTTTCGTCCAACTTTCAGTACTAATGATTCCTTGATGTTTTTGTAAGGATCCATTTTAAGAGCCTGGCTTATCCAGCGATATTTATCTCCTTGAGTTCGGAGTTTGCTGTCATATTTGAAATGGGCACATAGGTGCCCGGGAGGAGTAATTTTTACTAAATCGTCAGGTACAGGTAACTGCCTCTTTGCTTTTTTTCTCGCTCTTTCTTCATTCTTGTAGGCGCGATCACCACCGCCTATGTCCACTTCACAGAGGGCGTCATATCTCCCCTCAGTTTCCATTCCTTGAACAGTGGTGGTCATTGTTCTAGAAGGGGGGCGGGGTCGCCAGAGAGCCCGACCTGAGCGGCCTATCTAAACAAACACGGTCACACACGGGTACCTCGCACAGCCTCACGCCTGTGGGCCTGCGGAGGATTTTCACTGATTTAGCTTCCAATGTATGGTTTGTATAGCACTTCCAAACCACAAATAATATGAAAATAACAATATCACGCACAATGGCGTAATTTAGGTGCCAGGTCTGCGAAGACCTGATTATCCAGGTGACACAGATCCTTGAAGATAGGACACGAGGTCATGAGAGAGGTCAGAATACACGAGAGAGAGAGAGAGAGAGAGAGAGAGGGAGAGAGAGAGAGAGAGAAGGGGGGGGGGGGTAGAAGAGAAAGAAGACAAATGGAAGCTAAGAGAGCGAGCGAGAGAGAGAGAGACCTGCCTGCTTCCTCTCAAACAAGCAAGTGAGAATAAAACAAAGAAATCAAAACAAACCTGAAAGACAGACATGTCGGCAGACAAACTCAACCAGACAGACAGAAAGTACAAACCGACAAGCCCAGCCAGACAGACGAAAGGTACAGATAAGACAAGAGAGAGAGAGAGAGAGAGAGAGAGAGAGAGAGAGAGAGAGAGAGAGAGAGAGAGAGAGAGAGAGAGAGAGAGAGAGAGAGAGAGAGAGAGAGAAAGAAAGAGAAAGAGAGAGAGAGAACACCCATGTATGTATAATCAACACTGCTTTAATCTCCACATCCTGACGTCATGACAAGAGACTCAAAGATGCTGGATGCAGACCAGACGGGCGCTAACTACCTCGAAGACAATAGACTCATTATGCTCATGACTGTTATCACTTTTGACTCCTAATGTCGAGTATTTCCCGGATGAGAGTGAATGTCGAGGGTGTAAATCTGCTGTGATAATGGCTAAAAGTATGACTACTCTTACAGAAACATGAATGCTATCTTCATATTATTTTCACCGTCGTCAGCATTAATAGGTTGATATTACTGTCTGTCTGTTATATGACGTCTCAATGTCCTATAATTGTAGTCATCATCGTTATAATTATCATTACAATGATTGTTCTCACTGTAATGAATTAGTAGTAATAGTATCAGTAGTAATTGTTTATCATCATAATCATGATTGAACTGTATTTACCATAATTATCATTATCATTATCGTCAATAAAATCATCACCATCATACGGTAATTATTTCATCACCATAACCAGAAGCCAAACAAACAAACATTATTTCTGGGATATTATATGGCAATGATCATTAATGACACCCAATATCATTACATAATTTTCGAATTCAAATTCCCTTTTTTTCCTTCTCTTTCAGCACAATTCAGCCTCGTTTTAACGTCACTAATACTGTCAATATAAACCCATAAAAAAAAACTATATCCCTTTATTCCATTCGCTATTATCATCATCACCTTCACTTATCATTTTCATGATCTTCATAATCATCATAATCAAAGATTGTTCCAGATAATTCCCCCAAGTTCCTCTTTCACACAGAAATAAAAAGGGAGGTCAGAAAGGGACAAACGGGTGCCAAACAGAGATCAAACAATGGATAAACAAACGTCAAAGACGAGTCTAACGGGAATACAATAGCGTGAAAATAAGCATCAAATAAATGACAGACATGGTTCAGACAAAGACCAAACAAACATGTGTGGTTAAACGGACAAACAGGTCTCAAACAGATGGCAAACAAAAGACAAACATGGCAAACAGGATTCAAACACAGATCCTAACAATCCCAAATCAAAGGTTAAACAAATGCCAAACAGACAACAAACAGAGGTCAAACAGTAACCAAACATATATCAGGCCGTGGCCGAACGATTTTTTCCTTTTTTTGTCAAACAGAGGTCAAACGGGGTCACCTAAATGGGACTCACATTACAGCGTCTCATCACAGATTCCGCTCAGCCACGGGCCAAAATCACCCCAAATTGTCCATCCCACAGCGCCAATGCGGAACCCCTTTCATGGCATTACACTCATATTAGAATCAACGCGAATAAAATGATTTTTTTTATATTGCATAAATCCGCGTATAATGTACACCAATATCCTTTAATATCGAGATCGTTTTTTATATGTAACCCCGGTCGCGGTTGGACAAAACGGGGCGATATATATACCCGATTTGCTTAAGGTGGATTTGTCTTATTGCATGAATGATGACAGGTAATCCTCTATTAATCCCGGGTAAGATTTGGTCAGGTGGGGGACTAATCACTTTCAGGGCTTTTGGGTTATGGGAGTTAATCTCGGCTCTGATTCCATTTAGGATATTAGGATATTTATGAATATTTATGAATATCTATCTATTTATCTATAGCTGCAGGATAACTATAATCTTTTTCCCTTCCCCCTCTCTCTCCCTTGACACACACACATACATACACACACACACACACACACACACACACACACACACACACACACACACACACACACACACACACACACACACACACACACACACACACACACACTTGCTTGCTTAAAAACTCAGCCATTACGATATGTGTTTGATCTGGATACAGAGACAAACAAGAAGTTTGAAAATAACCTTTTATTCTTGAATATTTCTGTGCACTATGTGAATTTTTATTCGTCGTTACCTTCCCGATCTACTTCAAGGTCTCAATCGTGCATGCAATAACGAAATCCAAAGAGAGTTATGGATAGATTAGGAAGGCATCCATGGACAGGTGGGCAATATCATTGATTATAAGTAATTACAAAAGACTCGATTTCGAAACTCATTTGTTTTCCTTTGGACTTTTCTAATAAAACAAGACAATGACATACAGGTTATTTCTTTTTCGTTTGATGAATATAGTATAGATAGATAGATAATCATTTATTAGTTTATCTGTTATCAGAAAATATCTCACTTGAACAGCTTAACGAGGTAAAATATTAAAAAGAAACTTCCAAATACAAATATATCTATATCAGTTGTAAGCTACAGCATCATTGCTTACAGATTGCAAAATCACACCAAAAAAATCTTTCAGAAAAGCGACATGTAATGCCTCAGCCTCCGTCTTTCTCTCTCTCTCTCTCTCTCTCTCTCTCTCTCTCTCTCTCTCTCTCTCTCTCCTTCCCCCTCCCCCTCCACATCCCCCTCTCTCCTCCACCACACCTCATAAACATAAATGTCAACACTCGAAACTAACAACTCACACACTCCTTACACTCGCATCCTATACAAGACCTTCCCTCTCCTTTCCTTACGCCTCGTAGTTTTAATTATGGCCATTGCTCCAAGCCCGTAGGAGAGATGCCTCATATATATTTCCGGCTCGGGATGAACGCTATCCCCCTCACACCTCACGGTCTCATGTTAACACCTTAACACTTGTGCTGCAGGAGTTTTAATACTCTCCCTCATACCTCACACCTCACGGTCTCGTGTTAACACTTTAACACTCACGCTGCAGGAGTCTAAATAAATACTCTCCCTCATACCTCACACCTCACGGTCTCATGTTAACACTTTAACACTTGTGGTGCAGGAGTTTTAATACTCTCCCTCATACCTCACACCTCACGGTCTCATGTTAACACCTTAACACTCACGCTGCAGGAGTCTAAATAAATACTCTCCCTCATACCTCGCACCTCACGGTCTCATGTTAACACCTTAACACTTGTGCTGCAGGAGTTTAAATAAATACTCTCCCTCATACCTCACACCTAATACTCTTCCTCATACTTCACACCTGGTCTCATCTTTACGCCTTGGCACTCGCGCTGCAGGACTCCTAATACTCTCCCTCACACCTCACACCTCACGGTCTCATGTTAACACTTTAACACTCGCGCTCCAGGAATCCTTTATCGATTGGCAGGATTGAGGATTGGCCCGAAGGTCTTTGCTTCGTCTCCGCCCTTCGCCCACAGTCCTTCCAGAAAGCGTTCCTTCGCTTCCTTCGGTGGTAGGGGGAGAGGGAGAGGGAGAGGGAGAGGGAGAGGGAGAGCGAGAGGGAGAGCGAGAGGGAGGGGGAGGGGGAAGGGGGAAGGGGGAAGGGGGAAGGGGAGAGGGAGAGGGAGGGGGAGGGGGAGGGGAGGGGGAGAGGGAGGGGGAGGGGGAGGGGGAGGTTTTAGGGAAGGTGCTGCACCTGTTTTTGTTATACTGTTGTTTTTCAGTTTGTGTGGTTTATTTGTTTATTAAAGTATGTGCGTGTCTCTCTCCCCCGCTTGATTTCCCTTTCTGTCTGTGTGTCTGTGTATCTGTCTGTCTGACTGTCTACTTGGCTGTCTGTCTGTATACCTGCCTATCTGTCAGTCTCCATCTCTATCTCCTTCCCTCCCATCCCTCCCTCCTTCGACCCCCCCCCCCCTCCACCGCACCCACCCTTTCTCACTCCCTCGCAAGCAACACTCCACACTCTCCACACACCTACG
>BOPN01000247.1:517664-527664 GCA_017312705.2 Penaeus japonicus
CATGGAGGGGGAAGAAAGGGAGGAAGGGGTAGGAGAGGGGAGATGGAAGGGGTAGGGAAGGGTAAGTAGCATTAGGTAAGAGAGGGGGAAGAGAGGGAGAGGAATAAAGCATCCAAGGCCGCCTCGTAACGTCACACGATATCAACATGCACAAGCTGTTTCCACTTACGACTGACTACCCAGCAGGGAAAACACGAAGGAAATGCCACGAAAATCAATGACTCACAACGCCTCCTCCACATAAAAACCCTCCCCCTCCCCCTCCCCCCCCATATCAAGTCATATCCAATTCATTCATAATCAATTTTTGAAGAAAAAAGAAAAGAAAAAAAAAAAAAAGAGAGAGAGAGAGAAGGGTATGAAACCAAAACAAACCGGCTCGTGTGAACTTCGAGGGGTTCACACTTACCTCTTCGGAGAATCCGTGCAAGCAGCCAAGCGAGGTCAGCAGAGGTCTCACAACGAGAGGGCGAGACTTATGAGCTCCTAATTGATTTCGAGACGCTCTAGTGCCTCCAGACCTGTGATGTTACCATAATGAACGGGGATGAAAATAATCTCGCCAACATGATAGCTTTCAGACAGCGGCCGGCAGAGGGACACGAAGGAACATTCACCAAAGCATGATTCACACAATGCAAACACACGTAGGAAAAAGAAGGAGACTTGGCGTGTCATTTCAGGTGTGGCATCGCGTTCCCTTTGGCAACTACAACGAAATAGAATGAAAGGTCGAAAGATAATGAAAGACCGAGCGAGACATTAACAAGACAGGCCATTCATACGGGTCACACCCACTCGCTCATGATGTAACACGTAAACAAACACAGGGACACTGCCACACATGATCCTCGATATTGTTTTCTTTCGCATGACACCCCCACCCCCCTCTGCCGCATCTGCATGACCCTAATGCGTGATCCCTCCGTGACCTCGTGCATGTATGCTTGCTTGATGTGCCCCTCTGGTTTAGATCACATCGCGACACTCAAGTTCGTTGAATAACCTTCTAAGTTCAGCAAGGATTTTAAGTATCTCCAGGAGGTGACATCGCACTTGTGTATTATCTAGACCACAAGTCTGTATATGAAAGACCCCGCTATGCTCTCAGTGACGAGACGCCGCAACTTAAGCTCGACGCGCCTTGCTTGCGCCTGGACACCACAAGCAGATTATGAACCTGAATTCTACTCTAAATAAAGACTTCTTGGAGAAAAAGATTATAAATCATTTCATTTCCTAAATTTATATAGCATTAATGAAGATAATAACCATATACATAATCATGAAACAAAAATATATACTACCCACAACCATATAAAGCCAAAATGAAACGAAAATAAATAAACATATGAAATAGTAATTTGCGTTAAAAAAAATCATGATTAAATAGACCAATATGGATTCCTGTCTTTATTTATTTATTTTTTTTTGTAGAAGCTTGACCCCTTATCTCGTACTGAGAGCTTGACGCGTCTGTAAAGGCCGGCGCGTGCCAATAAGCGAAGATATTGTGAAGCTTCATATCAACTGAGAGGCAAGGGGAGTGGGAAGTGGCTCATGATTATATCCTTGTGAGCATAGCAATATAAAACACTCATAACTTTGACATATATCCTTGTGAGCATAACAATATAAAATGCTTATAACATTGAGACATATTCTTGTGAGCATAGCAATATAAAATGCTCATAACTTTGGCATATATCCTTGTGAGTATGGCAATACAAAATATTTGTAATCTTGCGAGTATGGCGATATGAAATATCCCTAACTTTGGCATATATCCTTGCGGGCATGGTAATATAAAATGTTCCTAATTTACACAGATATCTTTGTGTACATAGTAACGAATTATATGCAATGACTATATATACACATTCTTGTAAGAATGCAAGTCTAAAACAGACGTAAACTATGTATACTTATCATGGAAGTCTACAAAATACATAAGCTCTACACACATTCTTGTAAACAGTATAATGTATAAAATATACATGTCTTTGCAAGCATGGCAGTATGAAATACATACTCCATACATACACCTGTTTCTATATTTATATTTTTCCCAATTTCTCATGCCGTTAGTATATTGACAGAAAAAAAAACATTTAGATTTATAAAAAATGCTTTAATGAATGCTCAAGTGGCAAGACCACCCCATGAATAAATAAAAACATCATTAAAAACTAATCTATATGTAAATCAGTGATGTTTCTTCGGGCACATTTTTAATAAACAGAATGCGGGTGATATAATGCATTTGCAAACAAACGTACGACGAAGTCCTGAAGGCTAACTGATTCTAAATGAAAATGATGAGATAAATAAATAGACAGAAAATCAAGACAGAGTTACAGACAAAAACAGAGTAAGAAAATCAAGAAAATATAAAAGAAAAAAGAAGAGAGAAAATCAAGAACAAACAAATGAAGAAGGCAAGAAAATAATGGAGTGAAATTAAAGAATGAACAAATGGAGAAAACAAGTCAAAGGTAAAGTCAGGAAAAAAACGTGAACAGGAACGGGAAAAGCACATCAAGAAAACAAACAAAAGTAAGCCGAAATATACCAAGAAATCCCCCTACAAGATAAAGAAAAACAAAGACAAAAAGAATAACATTAACAAATGACCTACCACTGCTCATAAATATCCTGCAGATCAACAAACGAACGAACTTCCGCTAATCAAATAACACGACCGCAAAGCTAGGGAAATCACAGCGCCATTTAATAACAATAAAACCCGTACAGTAGTCGGGTCACGCAGGCTACCGTCGACCCGAAAGACCCCGAGTCCGCCATCAATAACAATGAAAATGTCACGCAATAACGAACGAAACCTTAATCTCCCGCACCCGGATCTCTGAGCACACGGTAAGGAAGACAGACAGTGAGAGAGAGCGGAGGGGTCGAAATGGACACGGACGTACACGCGTAGCCGGCGGCACGTACGAGACACCCCGGAGAAAATATATCACCCGCCAAAAAGTGTAGCCAAATAAAAACAAATGGGAGCAAAGAGCAATTAAAAGTGAGCGCCACATTTTCCGGCTGTCAAAACGGAGCGTGTGACCGGCCTTCCAGACGGGTGATCAGCCGTACCCACCATCTGTCTTCCAGCTGTTCGTAACACCTTCCACCCCCCTCACTCCCGCTCACCCCTTCCCCTCCTATCCATCCTCTGGAACCTAACACGCCTATCCTACTCTACCCCTCCCCCTCCCCCTCTCTCCTATCACCTCTAGATCCATCCTCAAAACTCCTATCCTACTCTATCCCAGCTCCCTCTCTCCCACCACCTCTAGGACCCTCCCCTAACCTATCTCCTCCCTTCTAACCTCCCCTCCCCCCCCCCCTTTCCTCTTCTCCTTGACCCCTCCTTCTAAGAGATAAAGAACTGCGGATGCTGTAAGGTCAAGATGCTGTTTGCTGGCGCCTCGCAAGACGTACATTACGAGGCAAGGTGGAGCGGCGTGTCTCGGCGGCGCGGCTCGCTAGCGTCGGGGATTTTTCTTCCTTTTCGTCTTGGACTCCGGGAACGAGAGAAGAGTCGTCGATTAGTCACACGGAAAGTAGTACCCGGCACGACCTTGGCTTCTTCCAAGAAAGGGGAATAATTACAGCTCCGCATCCACGACTCCAAATGTTTATTTGGACAAAACGAGTGCTTTCTATTGCATCCGTGCGGGCGGAGGATGGTAATAATAGAGGGAATGTAAGCTCAAAATAAACAACAAGAGGATTTACCAGAAAACGCCGAAAATAACACATTCCGATTTCTTCCCCTCCCCAACCCCTTCTTCTGGACCCCCCCCCCCTCCCCGCGTGCAAAACGACGTGTGCGGGAGTGATCTTAACTCAGTTATCGCCGAGTGGCAGAATAACTCGCACTGATTGCCGGCCTGCAGTAAAGTCACCGCTATCTCTTCGTAACAAAGAGTGCGCGAGTGACTCCCCCCTCCCCCTTTCTCTCTTTAACCCCCCCCCCCCTACAGCGCCAGCCACTTTACGGCCGCGGCGCACCGTTCGTTTCGAGCTGATTGCTTGCAACTTGCTTAAACCATTAGCGTCGTAGCCCGGGGCTATTAGCTCTGTTGTCCAGCCCTTGCAATATGCGCTCACGCTGGGCTCTTGGTCTTGGCTCTGTCTTGGCTCTGTATGTATGTACGTATGTGTATGTATTATGTATGTATTTGTGTATAAGTGTTTGTTATGCTGTGTTGAGTTGTTATGTCCTGTTATGTTGCGTTATTTTATGCATGTATGTATGTATGCTACATACATGGT
This sequence comes from Penaeus japonicus, assembly GCA_017312705.2. Taxonomy (NCBI): domain Eukaryota; kingdom Metazoa; phylum Arthropoda; class Malacostraca; order Decapoda; family Penaeidae; genus Penaeus; species Penaeus japonicus. The sequence continues at coordinate 521,955 of BOPN01000247.1, forward strand.
GTGTTATGTTATGTATGTGTGTGCGTTACATATATATGTATGTATGTATGTTTCTTTGTATGTGCGTACATACGTCTGATAGTTGGTATGTCTGCTTCTCTAACTCTCTGTCTCTTTTCGTCCTTGCCTAACCCCCTCCCCCCTTCCTTTATATTGTTGTCTCTTTAATCCTGTTAACAATCGTACCCCCTCCCCACTCATTGAAGTCGTCACCCTCTCTAGTCCCTCCTTTTTCTTTCTTCTCTCTTATCTCCCTCCCTTTTCTTTTTTCTCTCTTATCTCCCTCCTTTTTTATCTCTCTTATCTCCCTCCCTTTTCTTTTTTCTCTCTTATCTCCCTCCCTTTTCTTACTTTCTCTCTTTCTTCCCCCTATTTTCTAAATCATTTCCCTCTTCTCCCCTTCCGTTACTTTCTCCTTTCCCTTTTGTTTTTTTCCTTTTTCATCTCCATCTTCCCTCCCTTGTTTTTCTTCTTCTCTTCATCTTCCCTTCCTTTTCTTTCCTCTTCTCCCTCTTCCTTTTATTCCGTCCTTTCTTATCTGATCCACGTCTGCTTGCATGCAACTGACCACCACTTCGTCGGGGCAATACGATCCACTTGTTTAGATCTTGCTATTGTGTTACGCAAGGCCTCTTTACGCTCATCCCCCACCCCTCTCTCTCTTTCTGTTACACCCTAGTTGCTGTATTTCTCCCTCCCCCTTACCCCCTTCCTTACACCCTAGACACTGTATTCTACCCACTCCCCTACTTCCCTTCTCGTTCAACCCCACCATTTATATTCCTCTAACTCTCCCCCCATTACATCCCGGCTGCTGTATCCCCCCTTCCTTCTCCTCCCTCATGACATCCCTGCCACTGTATCCCTTCCCCTTTCGTTACACCCTAGCCACTATATTCTTCCCTCCCCTTCGTTACATCCCTGCCACTGTACTCCAACCCTTCCCCTCTTCCCCCTTCGTTACATCCCTGCCACTGTACTCCAACCCTGCGGCGTTTTCGCGTGGCTTCTGGCGGGGAGGGACGTCTCTTTCATGCGTGTAAGCTGTCACTCACAAGCGCAGCAGCCTCGCTTCACCTCGCCTCACCTTGCCTCACCCTGGCTTCTGTTAGAGATACACAAAAGGCCTGTTTGTTTCATCCAACGTATCGATTTGTAGGAGAGCGGTTTCTCGGTTTCGTCCTTTGTAATAGTTGTTTTGTAGTTACTCGATCTTTTGTATAGTTATTCAAGTCGTTTAAAGGAATGTAATCTATTTTTTAACAAAGAGAATATGTTTCTCCTTCTACTAGCAATATATCATACTAAGGTTATTTTTCAACCTCGAATTCGTGCAAGCTCTCCGCGCCATGACCTACCGGGAGAAAAATTTCCTATTGTTGCCCCTGGACGATTTTTTCCCCCACAGTGCCGTCACGAGCATCGTCTTGGAGTCACCGCTCGTCGACAAAGAGATATACATCAAGGTGAATGAAAGGAGGGGGAAGGGTGGGGGGAAGGGAAGGGAAGGAGGAGGGGAGGGAGGAGGGGAGGGAGGAAAGGAAAGAGGAAGGGAAGGAGGAGGGGAGGGAGGAGGGGAGGGAGGAAAGGAAAGAGGAAGGGAAGGAGGAGGGGAAGAAGGAGGGGAAAGAGGGGAAGGAGGAGGGGGGAAAGACGGGAATCAGGAGGAGGGTGGAGAGTGAGAGCGGAAGCAGGAGGGAAAAGAAATGAAATAGAAGGAGAGAGAGGGAAAGTAGGATAAAAAAACTAAAACATAGGAGGGGAAGAGATAAGAGTAAGAAGGAAAAGGGGAAATGAATCCGGGAGAATTCGAGAAGCGAAATCACGTGACTCCTCAAACGTAGCCCCATCTGTATCCAACAATCTGACCTCCATCCCCACCTACTTCCCTTGCTATTAGAAGAAGAAAAAAAATACAAAACAACAAAGTGTTTCGGGAGGAAGCACAAGGAAGCCTAAGAACGCCCAAGAAAGCTTACTTCAGGACAAGAGGCGTGCACGAAGAGCGGTGTGCAACCTTGAACCCGTGAACTGGCAGAGCCTCACGTTAAAATTAAAACAATGAAGCCATTACAAGGTGTGGGATTGGAAAGGGAACGACATGAACATACTCTAACATATTGGAATGGTGATGAACTTAGTTTCTTGTGATGTTTGTGTGTTTCTAAACGTCGTTGTTATGTTTTTTGCTTTTTTTTCCTTAATCGTCATGATTTATTATCATTATTATTATTTCTTTGTTGTTGTTACTATTGCTATCATCACCATCTATGTAACTATTATCATCATCAACATTATTATCATTATTATCATTATCATCATCATAATCTTAACGTTATCCCCAGTCTTATTATTTTCATCATTACTTTTATAACCATCTTTATTATCACCATCATCATCACCATCATTACTACTCATCACTTCTAAAAAAAGATCATAATGATAAAAATAACAATTATAGGTACATGTAAATAGGTCTATACAAAAGACAAAAAAAAAAAACAAAAAAAACTAAAGAGGAGAGAACGAGAACCAAACAATTTAGCAAGACGTTAGTGACTTCTTCAGATCCCACTCAGCATCCCCATTCGCGCATCTGGGAACGTTATCGCTAACAACACATAATGACGACTCAACTTGACCTTTCTAGATGTTGTCATGGTAACGGTGGCTTCACTAGACCCCCCTCCCCCACCTGTGTGTTGATAAAGGGGTTTGATCTTAATGGGATCTTAAGGGGAAAATATGCAAGGGACGTAAAAATACATTGACACTATCTCGATGCTGACGTTCCTCTTGTGATAAAGAACCAATTACACTTTTTATTTTGACCCTCGGTTAAGAGTAGGCGAAGAAGGGGGGGAGGGGGCAAGAGGGGGGTAGAGGCAAGAAAGGGGGGAGGGGGCAAGAGGGGAGTAGAGGCAACAAAGAAGGAAAGATGCAAGAAAGGAAGGATGGAAAGAAGGCAACATAGATGAAAGAGGCAAGAAACGGGTAGAGGCAACAAAGGGGGAAGGAAGCAAACAGGAGGAAGGCAAGACAGTGAAAGAGGCAAGGAGATGGAAGAAGGCAAGAAATGGGATGAAAGAAACAAAGGGGGAGGCAAGAAATGGGACGAAAGAAACAAAGGGGGGAGGCAAGATGATGGAAAGAGACAAGGGGGATGGAGGCAAGGAGGGAAAAAAGGCAAGAAAAAGGAAGGAGCTGAGAGAAAAGAAAGATGCATGAAAGGGAAGGAAAGAAAAACAAAATCGGATTGCAAGATGCTAGCATGGACGAAGAAAATGGATTAGGACAAAAGAACAGGATACAGAGATAGGATCGGAGAGTGGGATGGAAAGAAGCATATGATAAGGCAGTACATGGAGATGAATAACGAGAGGGAGAGGGAGAGGGAGAGGGAGATGGAGAGGGAGGGAGAGAGGGAGGAAGGGAGGGAGGGAGGGAGGGAGGCAAGGAGAGAGAGATGGATAGAATGAGAGAGAGAGAAAGAGAGAACAACATCCGACCCCGTGCTGAAAACCTTGCAAGATGTTCGCAACGAAACGAAAGCATAACTCGACATCATTCTAACATTTAAAAACTTGGGTGCGGCAAAATGAAAATTCATTATCTCAGCTCGTAGACCCAGACGCGCCTAATCTCTATCCATGCATGACTTTCCTCTTCTGGCAACTTTAAAATGAGTTTCTTTAGTCCTTGTTGGAGCGGCGCGGGCGGGAATCACTGCATGGCGGAGGCGGAAATCTCGGCATTTTAAATGGCTTGCTTTTAGCGCCATGATCTGCTTGTTTATGCTTTTATTACTTTTATCATTGGTATCATCATCATTATCATAATCATTATTATCATTACTATCATATTTTTTCCTAGAAGAAGGGAAAGCTTGAGATACGCGCGCGTGTTTGTGTGTGTGTGATTCGTTCTGCATATTGTTGCATGGCATGATTCGCCCTTCGTTCAACCTCCGTTACTATTCCCTGCCAGGAAGAGGGGTAGATAGGAGGGCAGGGTGGGGAGAGAGAGGGAAACATTCACTGGAGGAGAGAGGGGAGCAGGGGAGCAGGGGAGGGGACGGGAGGGGAGTGTCACGGACGTCAAATAGTGAGGGTAACAAAAGTGGGCCGCCCTCAACCGCTCTCACGCGCTCTCGCCCACCCTCGCCCGCCCAAGCATCCGGGAGCTCGCACGCCCTCGAGATTAAAGTGTCGACTTGAGACGGGCGAAGTTTCTGTAACGTGAGCCCTGCTGAAGGCCGACTTGGAGGTCGAGTCATACAGTGAATAATGGCGGACGGCGAGTCATTACTACCCTCACCGGCGATGGAACTCGAATCTTGCCATTATAAGACGAGGGGGAGATATCCGTTCGCGGATTCACCCGGATTGCAGCGGATTTCCAGGATTTCACCGGATTAATGGGAGATGCGACTTGTTTAACAGTTGTACAGAATTGCAAGACGCATTGCAATATCTGACTCCATTGTAGGTCAGGCGGTGCAAAAGAGTAAAATTATCATAGGGCAATAATAAATAAACTGAAATTATCTACTTATCTATCAGTATATCTAGTCATCTATCTGTCTCATATATATATATATATATATATATATATATATATATATATATATATATATATATATGTGTATATATATATATATACATATATAAAACGAAATACAAATAATATTCTATCTTTATAGATAAAAATTATCAGAGAAAAGCAATGTAAAATACAAAAAAAAAAAAAAAAAAAAAAAAAGAACATCCCAACGACAAAAGAGCATCGTCAGCCAACATAATTACGACTCGCATAAAAAAACGAGATAAATGTTTATAAACACGACTTTGAAACCCCACTTCCACCCCTCTACATTGCCCTTTTCCCCTCCTCTTTTACGCACCTTCCCTAACTCTCCCTCAATCCCCCTTCTACCTTACAGTACTCTCTTCAACAACCTTTTCCCCTTTCCCACTCCCCTCTACCTATTATCTTCTTCCTTAACCCCTTCTCCCCTCATCTCCCCTTCCCCTACCCTTCTCTCTTAAACCCCCTCCCTTCTCTCCCCATCCATACCCCCCCTCCCCATAAAAAAAAAAAAAAATCGCCGTTAACACACACTCGCTTATCCTGAAGAGAGCAAGAAACGTGGACTTAAAAATGTTTCGTTCCTATAGATATGCTTACGCCTGCGTACGCATGCACGCATAGACGCAGCGCATTCATGATCGGAGACGGCACTCGGGATGTGAGATGAGAGAGGCAGAAGAACAGAGTAAGGGGAGAAAGAGAGAAAGAGAAAATGAGAAGGAGAGAGGGAGGCAAGAAAGACAAAGAGTAGAAAAGCTAGAGAAAAGGAGAAAGAAGTAAAGAGGAAAGCATGGGAAGAAAGGATTGAAGATGAGGCGTGGGTTGCGAGAAGATAACAAGCCAGTTGAAAAGAAGTTTGGAAAACGTAAAGAAGATGGTAATATGAAGAAGTGGATGATAGAAGTAAACACGAAGAAGAAAAGCACAAGGGTATTTACAAAAAAAACATAAAAAGGAGCTAAAGCAATTTGCAATGTAAGATAAAGGCTGGAGGAAGATAATAATGACATACACATATGAGAAACAACAAAACAGTAATAAACATAATGTGAAAATGGAGGAGGAAAAAAAAATATATATATATATAGATAGATAGATAGAGACAGAGAGAACCCACATC
>BOPN01000247.1:540164-545164 GCA_017312705.2 Penaeus japonicus
GTGAGGAGGAGGACAGGAAGGAGGTGGTGGTGGTGGAGGAGTGGAAAAAGGGGGGAGAGGGAGGGAGAAGGGGAGGGGGAGGAGAAGGATGATAATGAGGATGATGAGGATGAGGATGAGGATGATGATGATGATGAGGATGAGGATGAGGAGGAGGAGGATAATGAGTAGGAGTAAGAGAAGGAAGTAGGAATGGAGGGTGTGGAAGGGGAAGATGAGGTGGAAAAGGAGAAGGAGGATGAGATTTGATAGTGGAAGAGGAGGGACAAGATGAGGAGGAGAAGGAGAAGGAGGAGGGGACAGAAGGTAGGAGAGAGACAAGGAAGAAGATCTGGGTTAATATAGAGCGAAGATGCATAACAAAAGTCTTGAGCTGAAGACTTAAATGGAGACAAGAATGGGGAGAAAAATATGATTTGGTGAGTGGAGGAGAGGAGGAGGGGGGAGGAAATGGGGGCAATGATAGGGGACGAGGAGAGATAAAGGGGAAATATATGAGAATTTTCGTCAGCCGCAAGATAATGCATAATATGAAATCATCATAAGATACTGACAGAGATGGGAACGCGGACGAGAGGAAGTCTGAAGTTGACAGATATAGGAAAGGCAATCTCCTCTCATGCTTTTCTTCTGAACTGTCTTTTATATCTTTGCCCTCTCATATTTAACTATTAATGTCATTCTTTACATCCTCCTCCTTTCCCCTCTCGTTTCTACGCTTTTCTTCATCTATTTTAGTGTTGTTTTCGTATCAATCTGTTTTCCATCTCATCTTTCCTTCCCTTAACTGACCGTTCTTTTTTTCATGTTTTTTTTTTCCATTCTTTTCTAATTCCCAGGGCACTCCCCTCTCCCTCCTTAACCCCTTAGATAGAACCAAGTCACTTCCCCTTTTTTCCCCTTCGTCTTCAGGCCATCTACATAAACCACATAATAGGCGGAAGTGTATCTTGTCGGTGTTAGATTACCGTCTCAGGGTTATTCTTGAGACCACACGTCACTCGTCACCCGTCACCCGTCACTCACCAACCGCCTGCTGCCTGCCGCTACCACCGAGACGCCCACTGTAAACTAAGGGAGAACGTACCCCCCCCCCCCCCCCCTACCTCGCACCAAATCTCCCATTATCCTCTTCCTGAGGAACCCGGATGTCTTGTCTTCACCTTTAGCTTCGTCTAAGGGTGAAAGAGGATAACTTTACTTATACCCTTACACGTCTCACTCTAAACCCTTTTGTTCTTCCTTGTTCTTCACTCACACTTATTAACATCCTTTCTATAGTTATTTTATTTTTTCTACCTGCACATTAGGCTCTGCGTCTACGTATTTTTTCAGATACTTAACATTATCTAGGCCTAATCGAGCAAATTTGGCTTTGGACTCTAGTGAATCTAACACAATCGACTACAAAGTATATAATTTCACGAAACTTATCCGCATAATTCCATCTTTATGCTTTATTCGTAATTTCATGCATTATCATAAAATCCACGTGATATTTCTGAACACAATATCTGGTATTCCATCACATACTGTCACACATCCGGAAAACATTTACCAAACCTAACAACCAAAATTTAATCCCCCGAATTAATTAATTAATGGATCCATACAATGAACTACATTACTATCTCTTCACTAAATGATCATGCCTTGTACCTATGGTCACCTTGCACCTGGTTATACATTATATACCGTCATCTGGAGCTTATTGTCACCTAGTTCCTATAGTTACATAGCACTTATCGTCCTTTAGCACCTGTCACCTAGCACTTGAAATCCTCTAGCACCTTAGGTCACCTAGAACCTATCGCCATCTAACACCTAAAGTTACATAGCACATACTGTCACCTGGTACCTATCGTCACGTAGTACCTCTAGTCACATAGCACTAATCGTCATCTCGCACCTATCGTCACCTACCACTTGAAGTTCTCTAGCACCTTAAGTCACCTAGTATATATAGCCTATTGTCACCTAGTACCTACCATCACCTGGGCAAAGTGTAAACAAACTTCTGGACTTCTTGTCTCCTTGTGAGCGAGTCCGAAGGCGTGCAGAGTGACTAAGAAGAGACAGGTGGCGGAACTATCTATCTCATGTCTATTTGTACAGGGATTTGGGGATCTCCCATCCCATTGCATCTCATTTCATCTCATCTCGTCTTGTTAGTTCCCGGGATAAACATGATTTTATATGTTTTTTTAATCCATAAGAATGAGCAGGGAGATTCTACGATAAATATTAGTTTCGTTTGTAGTAGTATTTGCAGACACATTAGTGATATGAGCAAGAAATGTGGTGGTGGCGGTTTATGATGATTATCAAATAATTCCTTGATCTCACAACCCATTAAGGCTTTGAGAATCATTAATTCCTTATATCTTCTCCCTCCCTCTCCATATTCATTTAGTCCTCCCTCCGTTTCTGTCTCTGTCTGTCTGTCTGTCTGTCTGTCTCCCTTTCCCTCTCCCCTTCTCCTTGTCTCGCATCTTCGTGACATCCCTCTAATCTCCCTTTCTTGAACTCATCCTCCCTTCTTCCTCCCCCCCCCCCCCCCTCTCCTTCCTCGCCTCCCCCCTCCTGGCTGTCATCCCCATTACTTTATTACATGTCGTCCATTCTCTTCCTGTATCAACACGACTAACTCGACTAAATTGCTTTTAATTCTGCTCTCTGCCTCACGAACCCCCTCCCCCCTCTCCCAGCCTTCCATCTCTCCTGGTGTACCCCTTCAGGTTCGTTAAGTAGACACGGACCGAGGTACTTGCACGCTTTCCGATATCCGAAAGCACGTTATCTCTGCTCTGGTCTTTATCCTTTATGAGAGAGAGAGAGAGAGAGAGAGAGAGAGAGAGAGAGAGAGAGAGAGAGAGAGAGAGAGAGAGAGAGAGAGAGAGGGATAGAGAAAGAGAAAGAGAGAGAGAAGACAGGAGGGAGACAGACAGACAGATAGAGATAGATATATAGATAGATAGAGAGTGAGATAGATAGAGATAGATAGATAGATAGATAGATAGAGAAAGAGTGAGAAAGAGAGAGAGAGAAAGGTCGATGCAGTAAAATAAAATATACAAAGAAAGAACGAGAAAGCATACGATAGAGCATAATGAAATTATTCCGATACAAACCCCCAACTATCCCCCCCCCCCACATTTCCCCATCCCTCCCCCTCTCCCATGCGCACACACTGCGGGCCTCCACCGATTGTAATGATATGAAATGTGTACGTAAATTGCATCAGTATTCCGCGAGAGTTATGCAGCTGAACGAGACGGGGAAACGCCACATCCTGCTCTTCTAGTTTGGATTTTGGGGGGCAGGGAGGGAGGGAGGGAGGGAAGAAGAAAAGTGAGGGAGGGGAGAGGAGAGGGGGAGGGAGAGAAGGGAGAGAAGGGAAGGAGGGAGGAGGGGTAGGAGGGATGGAAGGAAGGAGGGGAGGGGGTAGGAGGGATGAAAGGAAGGAGGGAGGGATAAATGGAGGGAAGAAAAGAAAGGAAAAAGGAAAGGATCACGGGAACGAAAAGTCGGAACGAAAAAGAGAGAGAAACAAAATGAAAGATTGTAGGAAGGAGCTACGGAGCAACGGGCTCGAAATGGAGAAAATGACGAAGGGAAACCAAGACACAGAAGAAGGAGGATGAAGGAAAGAGAAGGAGGAGGGCATACGATGTTGATGGCGACTGCGGGGATCCTATTTACGTCGCAATGAAAAGAAAAGATCCTACACTCGCAGGCCCAGAATAAGAAATCTCGCACGTGCTTCAAGTGAAAGATGTCAACAACACTCCTAGAAACTTATTTACGTGTATTTTCGGCGGTGCTCTTTGTAAACTTTTTTTTTGTAATGGTAATTGTATGTATAGTGATTGCCAAAAATAACAACCTTTTTTATTATTTTTTTTCTGTTATTTGTATTTCAGCGTCGAATCTGTACTCGGAGAAACACGAAGTGACATTTCTAAGGTAAATAAATGCTTTGAGGAAGGTATGTTATTACGACATTTGGCTTATCAAACCTACGTTGTTTTCATGTATCTGACTGTGGCGGGTGAACGTTGTTACTTTCGGGCCGTCAATGTTCTTTTAGGGATTTCAGTTGCCGGATATTTGCGATGGGAAGGAGGTCATTAGCTCTGCCCCTCTTTTCCCCTCTGTTATCCTCTGTCCATGAAAACGCTTCTCTTCTCTTTTCGCGCTCTCTCTCTCTACTATGCTTTTTTCTTTTCCTCTTCTCTTTTTTTATTATTCCGCCTCAGGACCACTTCCCTTCTTCCACTCTTCTTCAGCTAACCTTCCCTCTTCTCACACCTCCCTCTTCTTTTCTTATGTTCTTTAGTCCATTCCCCATCAGTTCCTCCTCCCCTCCCTTCTCCTCTCCCTCTACGATTTCAGCTTCCTCCCCTCTTCTCCTCCTCCTCTCTTCCCCTCCCCTCTCTCTACCGCTTCACCTCTTCCCCTTCCCCCTCACCCCCCCTCTCTTTCCCTTGCCCCCTCACCCCCTCTCGCCCCGTCTCCCAGCCCCGCCCTCCGCCGCGCCGCAGCGAACGACCTCCGACACAATTCGGAGCCATCCACAACCCTCCACCAGTAATAACGACCATCGCGGGGATCCCCAGAAAAGATCAGTGGAATGAACCCCGGCATTTGTCACGACGGCGAGGGAACCCGGCCAAGATCTGGTGCTCGCCCTCCACCCCCACCTCCTTCCTCCTCCCTCCTCCCTCCTCCGCCTTCTTCTTCTTCTTCTTCTTTTTCTTCTTTTTTTCTTCACCCATCACTCCTTTCCCACTCAACCTCCTGTCCCCACTCGCCTACCCCTTTCTCCCTCCCCTCCTTCCCATACCCCTACTCCCTTCCATTCTCTCCTTCCCCTCCTCTCTCCCCTCTTTCTCCTACCCTTCCCCTCCACCCCCTATTCCCTACCTTCCCCCTCTCCACTACTTCCTCCCGTCCCCTCTCCCCTCCCTTACCTCCTTCCCCTTACTCCACCCCCACCA
>BOPN01000247.1:552664-555164 GCA_017312705.2 Penaeus japonicus
TCTCTCTCTCTCTCTCTCTCTCTCTCTCTCTCTCTCTCTCTCTCTCTCTTTCCCACACCGAATGACTCGTCCCCACCCCTCTCTCTCTCTCTCTCTCTCTCTCTCTCTCTCTCTCTCTCTCTCTCTCTCTCTCTCTCTCTCTCTCTCTCTCTCTCTCTTTCCCCACACCGAATAACTCGTCCCCACCCTCTCTCTCTCTCTCTCTCTCTCTCTCTCTCTCTCTCTCTCTCTCTCTCTCTCTCTCTCTCTCTCTCTTTCCCCACACCGAATGACTCGTCCCCATCCTCTCTCTCCCTCTCTCTTTCCCCTCACCGAATGACTCGTCCCCACCCTCTCTCTCTCTCTCTCTCTCTCTCTCTCTCTCTCTCTCTCTCTCTCTCTCTCTCTCTCTCTCTCTTTTCCCCACACCGAATGACTGTCCCCTCATCCTCCACACACACACACACACACATATTCTCTCTCTCTCTCTCTCTCTCTCTCTCTCTCTCTCTCTCTCTCTCTCTCTCTCTCTCTCTCTCTCTCTCTCTCTCTCTCTCTTTCCCCTCACCGCTCACCAGTGTCCAGCAGCTCTGGCACCTTCCCCAACGCTCCAATACACCTTACATTTATGCAAACTATGAAATCCCAAAGTTGGTTTATCCATCTATCAAGAGCAAGGCGGAGGGCGAGGCGGAGTTGATGTACAAGCCAAACAGTTTGACTTGAAAATAGCCGAGTCGAGGTTGAGTGATTGACAGGCTGATGGGTTGATGGATGGGTTGCTCCAGCTTGTCGTCGATCTGTATTCATGGTTGATCTTTGGTAGAGAGATGGCGGGGCGTGTGATGGAGGATTGATGGAGTAGGGGGATGGATGTATGGGGTTGCACAGGACAAGCAATGGGAGAGTCTGGTGGTGTGCGTGCGGTTGCATTCGAGCACAGGCGAGGGCGCTTGTTCGAGATGATATATGAAGTTTGGAAAAGTAACATGATTTTCAGAATCATATGAAATATGAAAGGTTCGGGAGTAGCATATGTATTATCAAAATCAAAGAGCAGTTCTCTGGACCCGCGTTATATATATATATATATATATATATATATATATATATATATATATATATATATATATATATATATATATATACATGTGTGTGTGTGTGTGTGTGTGTGTGTGTGTGTGTGTGTGTGTGTGTGTGTGTGTGTGTGTGTGTGTGTGTGTGTGTATGTGTGTGTGCATATATACATATATACATACATACATACAGACAGACAGACAGACAGACAGACACACACACACACACACATACACACACACACACACACACACACACACTCACACAAACACACCTACAAATCTGCACACTTGCATATCCGGCCGGTCTAGTTACATTCCTTATGCAAATAGTATTCCACAAGCGTAGCTGAATGCAAGCACAAGATTAATCCAACAAAGATGTTAAGAGATGCGCATCATTGATAAGAAATCGTTACACTTGTAAAGCTGCAACAGAACGTATTACTCTTGCGAGGGTGAAGCTAGCCTCCACCCTTTTGCAGAAGTGGTTTGCAATATGAACATGCGTAAAACTTCACAGGAACCATTTATATTTATTATTCATCCTAATTACTTGTAAAATGACTACGCAAACAATATCTTAATGTTAACAAAACATTCTCGCCCCATCATAAAGAACCAAAGAAAGGAAGAAAAAACACAGAAAACATCAAGAATCAAGCGACACTGCTTCACACAGTCGCGCCACCAAGCAGTGTAATATATATGTATGCATACAATCACGAATTCCCTCTGCGTCATTCCGACATAAAAGCTGCAGTTTGTAAATATCATTATTTCAACCACGGACATTCCATTGGGCAAAATAATATCATAATAATTGCAATAATAACGATGTTGATGATGGTCCCGCGCCCATGATTTGAATAATTCAGGCGCGTAGCAATATTCCTTTAATCTAGTAGCCATGTCAGAAATTCCAATCTTTTGCGAATCAATAGCTGTGTGTGCGGGAAGTGCGAAAGAGCGTCCAAAAATGCCACAAATAACATGAAAAAAAAGATCAGAATGTCGAATTTGGCAGACAGGCAGACATGCTAACAGACAGACAGACATAGAGATAGACAGGCACTTAGGGCATGCAAACAGACCGACAAAAAGAAACAGTCAGACAAATTGATATAGATAAAAATAGACAAGCAGACACACAGGTAGAGACAGGCAAAAAGACATACAAACATATAGAGACAAGCAGACAGACACCCAGACATGTATATATATAGACAGACAAACAGACAGATAGCAATGTACATAGAAACCAGCAAACAGACAAACGGACACAGACAGATAGACAGACAGACAGGCAAACCAAGCCACATCAAGAAAAGGAGATTGCAGGATACCCAAAAATAAATGTACGAAAGGATGGCGCTCGCTGTTCAGCAGTCACCTATAAAAGGGTCACGCAATCCACCAGCAATGTTCAGTCATTCGATAGAACA
>BOPN01000247.1:560164-562664 GCA_017312705.2 Penaeus japonicus
GAGAGAGAGAGAGAGAGAGAGAGAGCGAGAGAGAGAGAGAGAGAGAGAGAGAGAGAGAGAGAGAGAGAGAGATAGATAGATAGATAGATAGATAGAGAGAGAGAGAAATAAAAAGAAAAAAAATATCCTTTCCTTTCCAATCCAGAAGTCTTTAGCTGCAGCCAAATGGCCTAACGCCTTGTTGGTCTAGTCTCACAGGAGAGTCGACTTCCCTCCTTCCATTGTTAATGTTTCTATTCTAACGCCTTAAACCCCTTTCCTTGCCACTTAACCCTTTCGCTCAGCCCTAAGACGCCCCTGGTTTCCTGGGCACTTGAGCCATTTCTGTGCCTCGCGAACGAAGGTAAAAATTGTTTCACGTAATGTTATGGTCTGGAGGGTTGACGTGATGACCATTAACATTCAAATTACGGCAGACAGGGGAAGGAAAGAGAGGCACAGAGTGAGAGAGAGGAATAATAAAATAATGATAATAATAATAATAAAACTAAGGCGTGAGCGAAAATTGGAAGAGGGAGGTTGTAAAGAGGGCGTACAAGGAAACCATAGTCCGACCAAAACAGACGAAGGGAAAATATGGTCGGTGTGTCAGGGCTCCCCTGTGGCTACATCTGGGCCGTGGGAGTGCCAAGGAGTGCCAAGGAGAACCACAACAACGCATAAGGGTGACTAGAAAATGTCCCCACATGGCTCGCATTGTCTCAGTCTTCACTCTCCCCGACTTACCAGCTGAGATGATGAAAGATCTATGTAAGACTTTTTGTTTGGTAAAAGTTAGACAATCTATAAACGGTGATATTTGTATTTTTTCTAAATTGTTTTGGCCTTTCATGGCGACTGACATTCAAGGAGATATTTAATATACATTGTGAGTTTATAGTGCACAGCACCTGTTGCCACTCTCCCTTTACTCCATAAATATTTTCCACTTAAATCTGGACTACTCCCCTTCACCTCTCTTTTTCTCTCTATATTCCACTCGTCCTCTCTCTCCTTCCTTCTCTCTCGCTCTTTCTCTGCCCCCGTCCCTTCCTCCATCCCTTCCTTCCATTTCTGTCCATCCTTCTTCCCTCTTCTATTCCAACACCCCCCTCAACATCCCTTCATCCTTCCATCCCCCGCGTCTCCATCTTTCTCATTCTTTCTTCCGTCCTAACACAACCAACATCCCATCATCACTCCTCCCTCCCAAAACTCCATCCTACCACCGCAGATATCCTACCATCATCCCTCATCATCCCTCCCTCCCAACACCCCAGATATCCCAACATCATACTCCACCCCAGACATCCCACCATCATCTACCAATCCCACCACCCCAGACATCCCACCATCATCCCTCCATCCCAGATATCCCACCATCATCCCTCCATCCCTCTCTTCTCCTGCAGCTCGAGAGCCGAACGTCATCTCGGAGCAGATGTTCCACGCCATCAGCCCCGTAAGTCTCGTCTCCTACTCTGCCGGCCCTCTCGAGACCATCTCCCAAAACAGGTGGGAAGCTGGAGCACCTCATCAGTCCCGGCGCTGAATTTTAATGTTCCTTTCAGTTGCGTTTGCTGAGGACGTGCTGATGAACGCATGGCGATCGGGGGGGGGGGGGCAGAGAGGGAGAGAAAGAGAGAAAGAGAGAAAGAGAGAGAGAGAGAGAGAGAGAGAGAGAGAGAGAGAGAGAGAGAGAGAGAGAGAGAGAGAGAGAGAGAGAAATAGAGAAATAGAGAGAGAGAGAGAGAGAGAGAGAGAGAGAGAGAGACCCTTCCCACTGCCCATACAAGAGCACCTACAGGTGGCCCAAAACTCCCTTCGTGCCCATGTGGTCACGTATAGCCACGGGTTAGATCGTGACCTGTAGCAACCACCATAAAATAGTCATTAATGAAGGCTTGCTAGCATAGACCGATGTAGCCCCGGGCCTACTGTGCACTCTAACCGCACAATTCCCCATCGTTATCTCTTATCCGGACGCACAATGCCTTTTATTCTTGCCTACACGGCCTCCTGTTCCCTCCCCCTTCGAGATCCCTTATCTTAGATGGTGACGTTGAAGGGGAGGATGAATGGAGGGGGGGGAGGGGGGAGTACAATGGAAGAGGTGAGGGGAGAGGGGGAGGAGGGGAGGTCCAGGGAATGGCTGGAGGAAGGGCAGGGGAGGTGAAGGAAGGGAGGCAGGAGAGTTATTCGGGGAGAAGGTGGAGTAAACGTCACAGAAGAGCGGGGAACTAATACCAGAATCAGTGACATGGAAGGAAAAAGATGGGGTGGATGAAGGAAGGGAGGGGGGGAGGGAGACAGGGAGGGGGGAGAGGGGAAGGGAAGAAGTGGGGGAAGGTGAAGGGAGGGAGGGATGAAAAGAGGCAAGGAGGGAAAGTTTGAAGGAGGAAGGGAGCGAAGAAGGAATGGAGAGAGACCTAAAGACGAAAGAAAGAAAGGAAGAGAAGTAAAAATAAGAGAGAGAGAGAGAGAGAGAGAGAGAGAGAGAGAGAGAGAGAGAGAGAGAGAG
>BOPN01000247.1:580164-582664 GCA_017312705.2 Penaeus japonicus
CCATCGGACTTTTTTCTTCCATTAGCCTCCCAAATTATACAGTCATTTCCTTTGTAGGAGTGACATCCAGCCCGGCCATAGATCAGGCGCCGTATTTTCCCCGCGGACGAGGAACGAATTGCTACCTACAATAGACCGCAGCCCTGAACCTTTCGTAGGCGTAGAACCTTGTAGAACCTTTCCTTGGACCAATGATAAAAAGATGGTGATTACGCACAATAACAAACTGAATTAAAACAACTTGATCATTAGAATATAATATCACCAACGTAATAACTGAAGGCAACAGCAATTCTGAATAGCCTAGAAATATTTACGCTAGATATCCTAAGCTCTTAAAGCCATGGAAGGAAAAAAATTATATAAAAATATAGTGATAATAAATAAATAAACATATATATGTATATGTATATATATATATATATATATATATATATATATATATATATATATATATATATAATTGAAATAAAAGAGTAGCAACACATTAATAAAAAAAGCATAAAAAAGTACACGTAAATGCATTTAACGACCGCCGGATGCAAATGACAGAGGGAAGATGCCATTGAGGGGAGATGTGAGATGCGGAGGAAAAAGATGTTTATCACGAGCGATTCTGAGTGACAGATGCGAGGGCGACTCCGCTCGTCAATGCAGATCGACGCTTGCTACGGGGGGCATTCTGGTCCTTTCTTAGCAGGGGGGGGGGGAGGTAGTAATTTGTCTTGCGTGTGTGTTTGTTTGTTTGTTCGTGTGTGGGTATGAGTGTTTGTGTGTGTGTGTGTGTGTGTGTGTGTGTGTGTGTGTGTGTGTGTGTGTGTGTGTGTGTGTGTGTGTGTGTGTGTGTGTGTGTGTGTGTGTGTGTGTGTGTGTGTGTGTGTGTGTTTGCTTGTGCGTGCGTGTGTCTGGTTGACTGGCTTTGTCCCTGCGTGTATGCATTTGTCGCTGTCTTAGCCTCGATGTGAGTGAGTATCTGTAAGCCCGAGTGTATGAGCATGTGCATTCATATTAACACCAAGAGAATTACCAGTCAACAGCATCTTTAGTAGCCGTTGAAGCGTATCTCAAGCATGGACCGAGACCATAAACGTGTCAGAAGATAACTAACCAAGCAAGGTGAGCGAGCGGCAGTCTTTCGTCGCCCTGTAATAACTTAACACATGCGTTAAAACTGTTAAACTTCAAGGAGTCGGACACGTTAGCAAAAGAGAAGGTTGCCCTGTCAGCATTCTTGAACACTGCTTGGTCTTGGCACTCGCAAAGGAATTTATTGCCACTGGCACTCGGGGGGGGGGGGGGCACTTAGACCCCCAACTACACTCGCAAGAATCATATTGGACAAACTTTCCCATTAAGGCCCTCCTAAGACTGACATTCTTGAACATACGGATTGTTGACAGCTTTCATATGTTGTGGTGGAATCGTGTCAATACTCTGGCTTACTGTTTTCTGACACGTGTCTTTGTACACTATTGGCACCCGTGGCACTATCAACGTCGTGTTATCGTCCAAACGCACACACACAAACACACACTCAGAGAAACGACAAGCACTCAAACGGATTAAACGATTTACTTTTTAAAAAATGTTTTTACACCGTCGGCAAAAAAATCACTGCTGCATCCAAAACAAAAAATCTAAAAAGGCTATTTCCCTCTCTCCTGACTCTGGGTCTTTTTCACTGCCAATATATCATAATATACTCCATAACGTGATATACTCCATATCATGACATATTCCATATCATGACATACTCCACCCCTTCCCTACACTTACATAACCAAGTGGGCTATCACAGCGTCTCACAGGCGCAGTGCCACTCATTTGGCACCTTTGGCACCCCGAAATCTCTCGAGAAAGCCCACGTGCTGCGATTATCTCGTCTCGTGCCGGCTGTACTGTGGGTTATCGTCTGCTATCTACTCTCACACTATACAGCAAGGGTGAGGATAGTAGAAGCAGGAACAGGCTAGAGAGAGGAACGGAAGTGGGAGGGGAGATGCAGAGAGAGAAACAGAAGGAGAGAGAGAAAGAGAGAAAGAGAAAGAGAGAGAAAGAGAAAGGTGGGTGGAAGGGAAGAAAAAGAGATAGAGAGAGATGAGGGAGGAAAGAAAAAAGAAACGCAGCACGATAGCGACCGTGGGTATATAGCGTCATATTCTTAGAACCTTATTTACTCCTTGCCCTTATTCATATTACCTTAAACTAACACTAAAACTACAGCACATCAGATCAGATGACGTCATACCTGTCTTCACTGACGTCATACCAAAGACGTATCTTCTATGAAGTGTAATTAGTCTAGTGTGCTGTTAAACTTTACTCTGTCTACAAGATGCCTTAATCAAGTTGATATCCGAGATAAGATGGGTCATTGTTTATTTACAGCAGCAGGTGAAGTAACAAGTCGGCGCGGGCGTGTGTGTGCGTGTGAGAGAGAGAGAGAGAGAGAAGTGAGAGAGAGAGAGAGAGAGGTGAGAGAGAGAGAGAGAGAGAGGTG
>BOPN01000247.1:585164-592664 GCA_017312705.2 Penaeus japonicus
TATGCGCCCTCTTTGCCCGCGCGGGAGAGAAGAACCCGAACTTCGTGAAATATTTGGAAAAAAGGGGAGATGGAGACGCTTAAAATGCGGGAGAAATTTGTGTGTATTACATATCTTGAGAAGGACTTTTTTTTAGGGAGCTGTCTCATTCCTCTGGTTTGTGTCGTGTCTCACTTTAAATGCCATTGATAACAAGAGAAAGTGGCAGATTATTTTGTAAGAAGTGTAAGCCAGTGAGTTGTTTCGAAAGAAATTGTCGTCTTCGAGTAAGTAGCCTCCCCTCTTCCCAAATGCTCTAGTTTCTCACCGTAGAGACAGGCAGAGACATATAAAAAGATAAGCCAAACGCGAGATGACTGATGTAGATAGCCGTGAAATGATAAGAAGGGAACACAGACGAATGATCAGCGAGAAACTACATCCTCGTCAGATAAAAGAGGCCGCCCCAGGGGTTGGATTATGCAGGCTACGAAAAAAAGAAGTCGAGAATGATGTCATGACGTGAGTGAAGACAAGTCAAGACAATTATGAGAAAATATGAGTTTGAAAAAAAGAGAAGACTGGATGACGTGCACATCTCGCTCTGGCGGACGGCGGTTCTTTGTTGCAAGGAAACACGGCATGAACTGGCGGCAAACACCCCCTTCATTGTATATCCCGCATTTCCCCGCGCGCTGAGGGGGTTCGATGCTCGCGCTCCCTTCATATCCGATGGCTGAATTCGCTGTGGCTTTTGTGATCCATTGTGGCTCTTCATGGCATCCCTGGCGTCGCACTTTCTTGCCCGGTTCGCCCTTAAATAATCACTCAGACGAGCTAAAGCGAATCACGACGACTGGCTGCGCTACGGTCGAATTAACCGAGGGAAAGGAAGGCGAATTTGGGCCCTCTGACTGACGTGGCTTAGCCCTGTCCTGCCGAGATAACAATAGACACTGGAGAGTATTGTGGAGTCGCTTCATCCAAGGAAGTGATGAGGACAAATACTCTCCAGACGTATTTATTTAGTTGATTGTCGAGCATCGTTGCCACCGCCCGTTGGCGCGCCTGCTTCTCGCCTCGCGCGGGCTGATGGAGTCCCTGCCTTCGCACTCATGACATCTGCTCAGTTGCCTGATCTTTTTCCTTCTCACTCTTACACTTACATGAACTTTCTGCACTAAACGCTGTAGGGATGTGTGTGTGTGTGAGTGTGTGTGTATGTGTATGTATATGTATATGTATATGTATATGTATATGTATATGTATATATGTATATATGTATGTGTATCTGTATGTATATGTGTGTGTGTGTGTGTGTGTGTGTGTGTGTGTGTGTGTGTGTGTGTGTGTGTGTGTGTGTGTGTGTGTGTGTGTGTGTGTGTGTGTGTGTTTGTTTGTGTGTGTGTGTGTGTGTGTGTGTGCGCGTAGGTATACATGTGTGTGTGTGCGCGCTTCTATTAATTTACTCCTTTATTTACAAACACTTTCACAATATCTTTAAAAATATCTATTCCACAAAAGACCCCCCAAGAGACAGAGCATAAAACCCTAAAGCCCCGCAAATGCAATCTACGTGAAACAGGAACATTAAAAAAAGAGAGACAAACGAATGGGCTTTAAATCACGGCGACAAATTGCTACGACCCCGTAACATTATCAGAGAGTCGCCAGTAAATTTTGCAGACTACAACATGCAACATGGAAGAGACTCTGCGGCGGTTGGGCGTGAGGCACACGCGCGCGCCTCGCTCCCTTGCACACTTCGACGCCGAGGAGATGCATTGAGCGAGAAGAGGAAGGAAAGAGGAAGATGATGAATGATGATGAGGATGAGAAGAAAAATAACGAAGAAGAAGGTAAAGAAGATATGGAAAGTGAAGAAGATATGGAGGAGGAAAAGGATGAAGAAGAAAGTGAAAAAGAAGAAGAAAAGGGGATGGAAAAGGAATTAAAAGAAAATGAGGTAGAGGAGGAGGAGAAAAGGGGATAGAGAAGAGCAGAAAGAAGTGGTGGATGTGGAGGAGTAAAACGAGGAAGAAGAGTAGGAGGAGGGAGAGGACGTGGAGGAGGAGCAGGAGGTAGATGAAGAGATAGAAGAGGAGGTAAATACAGGTGGAGATGTTAAGATTATTCGATCAACCAGGAAGAGGATCTTGCAGAAGAGAAGAAGAAAAAGATAAGAGAGGGAAAGGAGAGAGAGAGAGAGAGAGAGAGAGAGAGAGAGAGCGAGGGAGAGTGAGAGAGAGAGAGAGAGAGAGAGAGAGAGAGAGAGAGAGAGAGAGAGAGAGAGAGAGAGAAAGGAAGGGGGAAAAGAGAAGAAAGGAGAGGGAAAAGAAAGGAAGGAAGAAGGAAAAAGAAAGAAGAAGAAGGAGAGGAAGAGAAGGAGGGAGGGAGAGAGAGAGAGAGAGAGAGAGAGAGAGAGAGAGAGAGAGAGAGAGAGAGAGAGAGAGAGAGAGAGAGAGAGAGAGAAGAGGGGTATAGAAGAGCAAAGCAAGTGCCACATTCCAAGGATTACGTCCCAAAAACGGGACAAGAAAGAGCGGCTCAGGTGACAACTCGAGCTATTCGTTTTTTCTCTATTTCAAAAACGCGTCACAAGAAGAAGGTTTAAGTGTATTTACGAGCACCCACTCTTCTCTTTCTCTCACTCTCACTCTCTCTCTGTCTCTCTCTCTCTCTCTCTCTCTCTCTCTCTCTCTCTCTCTCTCTCTCTCTCTCTCTCTCTCACTCTTTCTCTCTAACTTTTTCACTCTCACTATTTCTCTCACTCTCACTCTCACTCTCTCACTCTCGGCCCGTGACGGCATCGGCAACATACATGCCACTAAATAATCTCATCTAGCTTTGTCTGATCCGTTCCAACAATAACCAGCTTGACCACATAATGAAAAAGAGTCAAAAATGGGAAATGGAAAAAAACAACAACAACAGCAACGGAGGGAACCCTAAAAGCGCCGCCAAAGTAAAGTCTGTGATTATGACACCGTCGCAGGTAAAGGACCTCTCGTGAGGAGGACCCAGAGGAGAGAGAGGGGTGTTAGGGTGGGTGTCGGGGGAAGGGGAAGCGCTGGGGGGCTTCGCTAAGAACCGGGGGAAGGGAGGGGGGGGGGGGCGCTGGGACTAAGGGGGCGTCAGAGGAAGGGAAAACTGCTGGGCCTCCGGGTGGACGTTAGGGGATGGGAAGGCGGGGGCTCAAGAGTTAGGATAGGCATCCAGGGGTTGGAAAGGGGTCAAAGGGAGAGGGGCGTCCAAGGGTCACGTTGGGCGTCAGGAATGGTTCAATGTTTAAGGATGGGCATCGGGTGAGGCTTCGGCGGTACCCGGCCGTAGCAATTCACTTATAGGCTTAGGGTAGGTCTCAACATGACGGGCGCCAGAAGTCGTGGAGTTGTCACAGTGGATGCAGTTAGACAGCCAGTGTGGGTATCCATAGTGATGCCAGGGTGGGTTGTAGTCGAAAAAGTATGTATGATATAGATATTTTTGATAGTAAAAGAAAAGAGCCAAACTTAACGATATTCTACGATGAATAGTGTTTCCTCGTATTTCAGTCGCGAAACATGAAAACAAAACTATTCATTCTTATCACATGAAACAAGGAATACACCTTTGATTGTTTTTTCATTGTTCCATATTCATAAAAAGAAGAAGAAAATAAAAACAGGCACAGAGCAACCAACAAAGAACATGGAAATAAGCCCAAAGCCCCGAACAGTAAAACGACAATGAAAACAAAAAAACAGTCGCGAAGCGCTGGGACACATGCCACCGCAAGTTTTATATGCTTTCTTTGGCACACGGTACACGGTATACGGTACACGGTGCACACACACACACATACACACACACACACACACACACACACACACACACACACATACACACAGAACCCCCCTCCATCTCACACACATACAAACACACACACACACATGTGACACTGTATGACGGTGACGGTGATGTAGGTCTAACAATATCCTGCTAATAACGCAAGTTGACGTCACCGAGGAGAACAAGCTGTTCATTTTTTTCGCAGTTTTAGGCCTATCTTTGCTTCAGTGAAAATATTCACGTCCACACTGAATTATTTCTCAAACATATTCCAAGAATAGGCTTACCTATATTTACACATCAAAGCAACCATACGTAATAACAACGATAATGTGGTATTAATGAAGATAACAATAATGATGATGATAGTAATAATCATAATAATAATAGAAATAATATCAGAATTATCAGAAATAATGATAACAGTTATGATGATGATGGTGATGATAATAACAATAGTGATGATGATTACAATGATAATAATAATGATAATGGTAATAATAGCAATAACAATAATAATAATATTGATATTCTTTATAATGGAAACAACAATAATAATGATTGCCATCGTTATTAGTATAATGATCATAATATTCATGACAATAATTACTGTCATTATTGTAATTATCATACTAACAATAATTATAATGGCGATGATGATTAACAATATTCATAATAATAATGATATCAGCTAAGGGTATAGAGAAAAGCAAAATATATATATATATATATATATATATATATATATATATATATATATATATATATATATATATAATATATTTTTGAAAAAAAGCAATAACATTGATGACAAAACGCCGCCTTTCACTCATCCGAAACTTCCTCAACCAGCAGAGACATTTTCATCTCACTCTTAAACGCCCGAACCCCAAAGGACCTCTTCAGACGCGGCGGCCAAGGCTGTAATAACTCGCTTTCGTCTTTCGGTCTCGCTTGTTTTTCTTTCTCTCTCTCTCTCTCTCTCTCTCTCTCTCTCTCTCTCTCTCTCTCTCTCTCTCTCTCTTCTCTCTCTCTCTCTCTCTCTCTCTCTTCTCTCTTCTCTCTTCTCTCTGTGATTTTTTTACTTTCTCTCTCTGGTGGTTCTAAATGCTCACTCTCTTCTTTCTCGTTGTCGTTCTCTTTCCCGTTCTCTTTCTCGTTCTCTTTCTCTCTCTCTTTTGCATCACTTCTATTTTACCTTTATCAATTTCACTTTTGTTCATAATTCGCTTTGCTTCGGACGACCTTACCCTTGATATTGGTATAACGCACCTACTTCTTCTTGTCTTTTATCTTCTTTTCATTTTTACAACTTCTATTTTCTATTTATATCATTCTTTATTCTTCATTATCACTCTCTCTTAGCTGCTTCCTCACACCTGGCTTATCACCATTCTGTTATCTGTCTGCTCAGTTACTCACAATTCACCCTCACCTTTCTTTCCAACTTCTCCCCCTCTTTATCTAATTTCCCCTCTGTCTACTTCTCTCTCTATTTCTCTTCCTTCTTTCTTCGTCCTTCATCTTTCCTTATTTTCTATTCATTATCTTTCTCCTCTTCCTCTGCTCAGTTCTCTCTCTCCTTTTCTTACTTTGTTCTCTTTTGGGGTTCTTTTTCCCTTTTCCCTTCTTTCGATCTCTTTTCTTTCTCTTCTCTTTCATTTATTGTTTGTCTTCTTCCCTTCTTTAATTTTCCCCTCGCTCCACTCTTCCTTGTATATTATACCATCTTCCTCTCTTCATTATTTCCCCCTTCCCTTCCTCCTATATTTCCCCCCTCCCCTACTCCTTCCTATCTTTTCTCCTATCCCCTCTCTTCACCCATGTTTCTTTCACCCTTTCATTCTGATATCTATCGTTCTCTTCCCCATCTACACCCTCCAATCTTTCCCCCTCTCGCTCCTCTTCCCCTTCTTCCCCTCTCCCCCTCCTTCCCCCTTCCCCCATTCTCTATCCGCCTGACACTGTGAATTATTATCGTCTATTTTTTGCCGCAGCCAATAGTCGCTGACTAATTCACTTCATATAACTTTTTCCGTATATGTTGAAGAGTTGATGTTTCACTTTTTTTTCTTGGGGGGGGGGGGGTAACCGTTTCTCTTCCTCCTCCTTCTCTCCTTTCCTCTCCCAAATTCTTTCTCCCTTTCTCCCCATCCCCATCTCCCTTTTCCTCCCCCCCCCTTCTTCTTTTCCTCCCCCTATTCTCTTTTTCCTTTCCACCCTATTCTCCTCCCCCCTCCACCCCTTCTTCATTTCCCCCCATCCCCTCCTCCTTTTCCCCATCACCCTACCTTTTCCCTCCTCCCCATTCTCCCTTTCTCCCACGCCCCATCTCCCTTCCCCTCCTACCTCCGCCTTCCTCCCTCCCCCCCTTCTTCATTTTTTATCGACTCAGGCTGATCTTTGTTATATTTGGATGCCAGGTTCCTTGAAAGTCGCTCCGGGCGATACTATACGCAAATTGTTATTGGTTATATTTGGATATTCATAGAAGTCTCTTTTCCTCTATCTGTTCTATAATTACGAAATAATACTCTTGAACAAAAACAGAATAACAAACTTTGTGCGTTTGTTTTGCGAAATAACTCCACACAAAGCCAGGTGATTCAACATCCATACCAGTAAACAGACAATAGAAATCGAGGTAAGCTCGATATGGGATAAGAATACGGCGTACGATACGATTATCTCTTCCTTGCTCTCCCCCCCCCCTCTCTCTCTCTCTCTTTAACCTGACAATGCAAATCAATCGTATCTTCAGTGAAAGCTGTGTGCCACGTAGGTGCTCCAACTTATTTGAGCTTTGAAGTGTGTAATTGTTTTTTTGCACGTCTCTTTGTGTAGGTGTGTTGCTTGGAGGTAATCGTTTGGCTATGTGTGTTATTCTAAATTTCTTGATTATCGTTGTGCATGTGTCTGTGTAATTGTTTATTCATTTCCGTTTGGCGACGCGTGTATCTGTTGTTCTGGGGTTTCGGTTTGTGCATGTGTTTTGTTTTGAGGTACCTTTTTTGTATGTGTGTTGTTTTTGAAATTTGCTTTTTGTGTGTGTTATTTATGTGTATCCGTTTGTGTATGTGTATTGTGTTACTTTGGGCTTGTGTATGCATGTATGTATGTTGTTTCTATTCATCCATTTGTGTCTGTGTATTGTGTTATCTGGGAAAATAGTTTGTATGTGTGTAGCTGTATTGTTTATGTGTATCTGTTCGCGTATGTGTATTGTGTTGCTCTGGGGTATTAGTTTATGTATTTGTATTTGTGTAGACATATCCGTTTTTGTGTATGTGTACGTATGTATCATAAGTACTAATATCTGTGAATATAATTAATTAATTAATCTTTCTTAAATAACTTAAAATCACCAGCGAAATAATTGCATATATTCTGAGAGCTGCGGAGTTTCATGCTCTATATCTTCGTTCCAATATTTTTTCTTTTAGTCATCAATAGGACCATATTTCTTGCAGACAGCCGCACTAACGACTCACCGTGATATATATGTCTACAGTTCTTTTTTATCTCTTTTCCTTCATCTCCCTCTATCTTCTTCATTCTTCTCCCTTTTTTCTATCTTCCTATATATCTCCCCATTTTTATCCTTCGCAACCTCCTTCTTTTTTAGCATCTTGTTTTATCTATCTCTATCTCCCTCTTCTCCGCCCCCCTTTCTTTCTTTCTATTATACTT
>BOPN01000247.1:597664-606698 GCA_017312705.2 Penaeus japonicus
TCTCTCTCTCTCTCTCTCTCTCTCTCTCTCTCTCTCTCTCTCTCTCTCTCTCTGGCTCTCTCTCTCTCTCTCTCTCTCTCTCTCTCTCTCTCTCTCTCTCTCTCTCTCTCTCTCTCTCTCTCTCTCTCTCTCTCTCTCTCTCTCTCTCTCTCTCGCTCCCTCTCTCTCTCTCTCTCTCTCTCTCTCTCTCTCTCTCTCTCTCTCTCTCTCTCTCTCTCTCTCTCTCTCTCTCTCTCTCTCTCTCTCGCTCACTCTTTCTCTCTCTCTCTCTCTCTCTCTCTCTCATTATCCCTCTCCGTCTACCTCTCCCTCTCTCTCTTTCCTCTTATACAATTCCAAATAAAAAAAAAGGAAACGCCACTAGTCTTTCCATTTTGCTTCACATTTTTTCCTCCTCTTATATCAGAACAACATTTTATTTCTAGGATAATCCAGCGCCAAAATTAAAATGGTGTTGAAATGCCACCACATTTCCGAAATATAAAGGAAAAGTTCAGAACTTATGCAGAAACAGAGAATCAGAGAAACATCTTTTATTTTTTCATCCTTTTTTTTTTTTGTCTTATACTCCTTCATAACCTCTCTAATGCACCGCGACCTCAAGTACATTAAATATCAAAGTTGAAACCACTCGCACCTGCAAATTTGTAAACTGTTTGAAAGACTGAGAAACAGATAAAAAAAAAAAATGACCAATTTAGGAAATATATGACTTTTGGAAACACAGAAAGATTGGTCTTTTTTTCAATATTATTCAATGGTGAAAGTGTAAAAGATAAATGGATTAAAAGATAATTTCTTAATTCCTACCATCCACAACGCGTCCTCAACTCCTTCAGAATATTAAGAGCGGGGCCTTATCTTTTGAGCGCCGATAAAACGCCCTCAGTCAAATTTAAGAAATAACTGCTAATATTCCATTTTATTCAAGATTATTGTTACTGTTATCATTATCGTTTATATTTATTATTGTATCTAATTATTATCCATATTATTATTATCATTATTTTTATTACTACTATCATTATCATTATTTTCATTATTATTAACATCATTTGTATCCTTACTACCATTATTATTATTACTATTCTATCATCATAAATATTAATTTTCTTTCTACTTTTTTCTTCTTTTTTTACTTTCCTTCTGGCGCCCCAGTCAGTTAATTACTGAAAAGAAAAAATTATAAACGAAGAAACTAGATCATATTGCAATGAAATACGATGTCATTTTGTGAATAAATAAACTGCTTCTTTAGTAGTATGACAACTATGATAGTCATCCGTTACCATATGCTGCTCCACACAACAGATATAAACAGCAAACAAACACACCCAAGCTACAAACACAAAAACAAGCAGCAAAAACACAAATACACAAACCACAACGGCATCACTTACACCCCACCACCCACACACACACACACACACACACACACACACCGCCCACCGCCGTCAAACACAAACTCTTTACGCTCACGCTGACTATCGTTCACTTGTCCTGACAGTCTCGGGAACACTGCAACACACACATCTCTGCTTCATTAGGGCATTCCGACACCTTCTGCAACATGTCCGAGGGAACAAGGTATGACTACTAGAAGGAAAAGGGGAGGAAGAGGTTGGTTGTAGCGCAAAGGGGACGGAAGGAATGTGTGCAAGGGGGGGGGGAGGGTTATTTGTTGTTAACAAATCGCGAACTATATTTGAACATTCACAGCCAGATGCATTGGAAGTGCAGATAAAGAAGAGAGAAAGAGAGAGAGAGAGAGAGAGAGAGAGAGAGAGAAGAGAGAGAGAAGAGAGAGAGAGAGAGAGAGAGAGAGAGAGTTTACCATCATTCATGCTTATGTATACATACATATATAAGTGAATATGCGTGCGTACAGATAAGCTGTATCTGTGCACACATACTCATTTCTTATCCCCGTGTGTGTGTGTGCGTATGAAATAGAGCCACGTACTTTAATCATGGCCGGCCCTAATGATCGTTAGAGGATATACTTGATAATAAGGATAATAATATATGTGTTACACAATAATATCATAACGATAGTAATAATGATAATAACAACAATAACAATCATATAATTATCGTCATATCCATATTTACAATAATGATAGTGATACAGATAATGATAATGATAACAAATAATGATAATAATAATGATAATAATAATCGTCGGGACCGGAAAAGGTTACAGAATATTCTTCAAAGGCTTCGGAAGGATGCAGGAGGAAGCTCGGCTGATGGACACTTAAGAAGCCGTTTGAATTAGAGGCGATCCACCTTCCCCCTTCCCACCCCCCACCAGAGCCCCCACTCCCCCACTTCTATTCCCCTTTACAGCTGATGGTCAAGACAACACCAAATGGGAGCTTCGGGGAGAGGGTGGAGGATGGAGTGAAGGAAGGGGGGGGGGAGTTCTGAGAGAGAGGGGAGAAAAGAAAATTAGTGTTAATTATTGAGGTGGCTACGGCGGCTGTCCCTACCTCCCTCCTTCCTTCCTTCCTTGTATCTCGCTCTCCCTCCCACCATCCTTCCGCACTTCCCTCCCTCCTTCCCTACAATTTGTCCTTCCTCCCTCACCACACCCTCTCTCTCTCCCTCCCTCCCTCTCTCCTCCCTTCCTTCCTTCCCTGTCTCCCTCTCTCTCTCTGTCCTTCCCTCCCTCCCTTCTTCCCTCCCTCCCTCCCTCTCTTCCCTCTTCCTTCCTTCCCTCCTCCTACCTCATCTTCTTTCTTCCTTCCTTCTAACTTCCTCTCCTCCTCTTTCTTTCCTTCCTTCCATCCCTCCCTCTCTCCATCCCTCCCTCCCTCTATCCTTCCTTCCTTCTTTCCCTCTATTCTACCTTACTTCCTTCCTCCCTTCCCTCCTTCCTTCCCTCTCTCCTTCCTTCCCACCCTCCCTCTCTCTTTCCTTCCTTCCTTCCTTCCTTCCTTCCCTCCCTTCATCATTCCCTCCCTTTATCCTCAACAATGACCTGCCAAATGCATCCTTCATTCAGTACCTCTAATTATCCATGTGATCATGCTCAGCTGTAAAGAAATGAACGAAATAATTATTTTCTCTAGTTACCAGTAACTTGCAGTTTAAAAAAAAATCATTCATCTCTCATTTTTATAAGTCATTGTATTCTATTTTTATCTATTTTGTTTGATTTTGTCTAGTGAACCTAAGATTATTCCCATAATGATATTGCTGGTGTGTGACAACCTCCCCCTGACCTTGCGTACACAGTCACACACACAGCCACAGCCACTCACTATGCACTCACACACACACGCCCACACACACACACACACACACACACACACACACACACACACACACACACACACACACACACACACACACACACACACACACACACACACACACACACACACACACACACACACACACACACACACTCGCACACAGCCGCCGTACAGGAGCCGCCATACCATACTCCACATTCAATATGGGTTTAATTGACCGCATCAAATAATGTGTCGTGGAATTGCCTTCTTCAAATGGAATGGTGATTAGCAAGAGGAGCTTGCGCAGGCATGAGGGGAAAAATAGAGAGCTACAGGACAGAGCCAATCAGAGGGGAAAAACGGAGGAAGGAAGGAGGGAAGAAGGGAGGGAGGGAGGAAAGGAGGACGAGGAGTAGGAGGAGGAGGAGGAGGAGGAGGAGGAGGAAAGGGGAGAGAGGAAGAAGAAAGAGAGGCAGAGAAGAAAAAATGGGAAAAAGTGAAACCCAGGCAAAGGAAAAAGAGACAGGCCCCATTGATGAAGGAAGAAGGAGACAAGAAAAGGGAAAGGAAAGGTTAGGGGAGCAACAAAAGTGGTGGGGGGAAGGGAAGAGTGGCAAGGGGGAAGGGGAGAGAGAGGAGAAGAAGAAGAGACAGAAGGGAAATACTTGGAGTGGGAGATGAGAAAGTGGGTGAAGAAGAGAGAGAGAGAGAGAGAGAGAGAGAGAAGAAGAGAGAGAGAGAGAGAGAAAGAAGAGAGAGAGAGAGAGAGAGAAAGGGGGGGAGGGAGGAAAGGGCAGAAGCCGAAAGATCCCCCCTTCCCCCTACCAATGCCGAGAGTTGGCAGAATTCCAAGTACCCATCATCCTTCCTTGCCGCAATGCCAGAGTATCTCTTTAATCCTAACTTACCTCTTTAGCCGCGGGGCTCCACAGTCGAGGCGCTATCTCCCTGCCACCCAGTTCCTCCCCTTTCCCCCTCTTACTCTCACCCACCTCCTTCCCCAGCTACCACCTCCCCCTTCCCCCTTCTTCCTCCAATCCCTCCCTCTCTCTTCCTCCAATCCCCTCTCCCATCGACACAAGGAAAGCAAGTGATTGGTCTTAATGTTCATTAAGAATTCAGATGCGCTGAGAAGGAATGGGGAAGGGGAGAAAGGGGGGTTGGCGGTGGAGTGGGGTGGGGTTGTGGGGAATATCAAGGTTTGTTTGAGAATTGGGTTCGATGTTTTTTGGGAGGGTGGGGGGAAGAGATGGGAGGGTTATTGGGTTTTGAATCTGATGATTTCATATACATGTGTGTGTGTGTGTGTGTGTATGTGTGAGTGTGTTATTTATGTTATTTAACATGAATAGGTGTATATTATTATATCCCGTGTACGAATTAATGTCGGTGCATTAAGAGAGTAAGCGAAACAGTGTTACCAAACACGCAACACTAACGTTTACTGATTTATGCAGCATTTCTTCAGCAATTTTACATAATCCTGGCTTTATCGCTGTGTAAACATTTTTTTTGCGTATTTTAAATTTCTTCCTGTGCTTCTTATTTTTCTCGTTAATCTTATTCAGTCTTTCGCTTCTTCTTCTTCCTAATCCTCTTTTTTCTTTTTCCTCTTTTTCCTCTCCTCCTTCCTTTTACATCTTTCTTCTTTCTTCCACTCCCCCCTCCTCATCAGTTCCCCCTTCCTCTTCCTTTCCCCCCACCTCCCTTCTCCATCCGTCCCTCCACCCTTCACTCACTCTCCTTCCATCTCCCGCATTACTCTAACCACCACGCTCTTCTGCACCGCCCTAAGAAGAACAGACATCGAACGTGACCAAGATGAACATGAGCGTCGAACGCGGCCGCGGGTGATCATGCACTGCCATGAGCCTGATGGGAGAAGAAGTCCCTTATCGACGAGAGCTTCCATCTCCGGCTTATCTGATGGTCGTGTTGGCAGCGGCTGGCATTACCTGCTGTCGATCGCTGCGCGTCAGGACAACGGCTGCTTATTACCGAGAAACGAAAGGTTAAAATGTCTGATGGAAGGAGATGAAGAGGAAGATGTAGGAGAGGAGAGGGAAATAGGGAAGATATGGAGAAGGAGATGGAAATAAGGAAGAAACAGAGAAGTTGAGGGAAATAGGGAAGATATGGAGGAGATGAAAATAGGGAAGAAACGGAGGTGAGGGAAATAGGGAAGAAACGGAGGTGAGGGAAATAGGGAAGATATGGAGATGAAATTAGGGAAGAAACGGAGAAGGTGAGGGAAATAGGGAAGATATGGAGAAGGAGAGAGAATGAGGGAAGATATGAAGAATGAGAGGGAAATAGGGAAGACTTGGAAAAGGAGAAGGAAATAGGGAAGATATGGAGAAGGAGAAGGAAATTGGGAAGGAATGGAGAAGGTGAAGGAAATAGGGAAGATATGGAGAAGGAGAAGGAAATAGGGAAGATATGGTGAAGGAGAGGGAAATAGGTAAGATAATGGGAGAGACGGAGGATCCGATAGGTGAGTGGCTGGCATTACTTTTCGAGACCTCGATAGGTGTTTGGCACTAGGTGACTACCGCTAAAGTCTTCGATAGGTGGACACTTGCATCACTTTCTATCATTTGTTAATTAATGTTGCTTATCACTGTAATCATTTCAACTGTAGGTGAGAGGTCAAAATGCTTGATGATATGACAGAATGAAGATGAAAATGAAGAAAGAAAGAAAGGGGGATAGGAGAGTAAGAGATAAAAATAGAAAAGAAGGTAACGAAATAGAGAAGACTCTTACTACTGTATGTGGGAATAGCAAAAAATAGAAGAATGAAGAAAAAGAAAAAAAATGAAGAGGGAATACAGAGAGAAATGAAAAGCGGTAGTAACTTAGGAAAGAAGAAAGACTAGATGGAGAGAAAGAAAGAAAAAAAAAGAAAAATTGGAAAAAAAACTGAGACAGAAAATACGAAGACGGAATCGGGAAAGCAGGAAACGGAAAGAAGAAAGGGAGAGAAAAAAGGGATAAGAGAAAGCGAATGAAGAAGAAGAAATCGAAGTCCGGCGCAGGCAAGGACAAGACGTCCATACTCCCCAAGAAATCAGCCGTGTCTCGGAGAAGCAAGCACGACAAATTGCCATAAATTGCAAGTCTAATGCAGAGTCTGACGCTAATTAACCCCGGCTATTGGCAATAAAGATAACCTGACACGAAATACTGGCCGGCTCCATTACGTTACTTTATTATTAATACTTCCGCTCCTTTCAATAAAGAGAAAAAAGGAAAGATTTTAAAATATTGTAATCTCGACCATAACACGAGAAACGTGCAACAGTCACGCCTAATGTTGTTGAAATAAAAGATTGGATTACGGAAATATTGAATGTGTCTTTGTGTTTGTGTTTGTTTGTGTTTGTGTGTTTTTGTTTGTGTGTGTGCGCGCGCGCGCGCGCGTGTGTGTGTGTGTGTGTGTGTGTGTGTGTGTGTGTGTGTGTGTGTGTGTGTGTGTGTGTGT
Source organism: Penaeus japonicus (assembly GCA_017312705.2). Taxonomy (NCBI): domain Eukaryota; kingdom Metazoa; phylum Arthropoda; class Malacostraca; order Decapoda; family Penaeidae; genus Penaeus; species Penaeus japonicus. The sequence goes on from BOPN01000247.1 coordinate 604,391, forward strand.
GTGTGTGTGTGTGTGCGTGTGCGTGTGCGTGTGCGTGTGCGTGCGTGGGCATATGCGTGGGCGTGTGCGTGCGCATGTGTGCGCGGCGGTGTGCGTATACATGTGCGCGCGTGTGTCTACATGCCCGTATAAATATCATATTATAAAGTAAATAGTGTAGCCAGAGCTCTCTTGGACACAGCTATTAAAGCTTTAAGCTACAATTCATGAACAGGAATCCGAAGGAAATCTAGCGGGAACTGATAACATCAGCGTTGTAATTGGCGACGAGACTTTCCATTATCATTACTCTCGTCTGGCTATTGCAAAAGGGATCGGAGAACGAAGGAGACGAAGGGAGGAAGGGGAAGAAGGGGGAGGGAAGGGAGGGAAGTGGAGGGGAGAGAGGGAAGAGGAAGGAGAAGAGGGAAGGAAAATTAGTAGGAGGAAAGAAAAGAGGGGAGAGAGATGGGAGAGGGCGAGGGGGAAGAGAGAGAGAGCTAGGGGCTGGGGAGAAAGGTTTAGTCACACACACACTATACCAGTGGAAACTCTTAAAAGCCTGGAACACATCCAGCAACTTCTACTCGGAGAGAGAAGAGAGAGAGAGAGAGAGAGAGAGAGAGAGAGAGAGAGAGAGAGAGGAGAGAGAGTGTAGGAGATAGAGATAGGGGAGAGAGAGAGATATAGATAAATAGATAGATAGATAGATTGATTGATTGATAAAGAGGGAGAGGAGAGAGTGTAGGAGAGAGATAAGGAGAGAGAGAAGGGAGAAAGAGAGAAAGAGAGAGAGAGAGAGAGAGAGAGAGAGAGAGAGAGAGAGAGAGAGAAGAAGAAGAAGAAGAAGAAGAGAGAGAGAAAGAGATATGCAGAGACAGAGACAAACAGGCAGACAACCAACCAGACCAGACAGAGACAAACGGACAGACAGACAGACAGACAGACGAAGAATAAAGAAAACAACCCCCCCCAAAAAAAAAAAACAGAAGGATAAAATGAAACAAAGCAGACGAAGAAGAGACATAATGAGAGGCGCCCGAAGCGTGGGAGGGAAGCGAGAAACAACCACAGCCACTACTCACCGGTTTTATGTGTTACGAGAGCAAATAAGTCTCCTTCACCAACCTGCAGAGAGAGAAAAAATATATCTTTATGAGCGACAAATATTATCATTGATCTAAGATATCTTTGGTGTTTTGTTTAGCATTGTGTAACAGTGTCGGATAACACGACATTTGTTCAACCAATCAATAACATTCAAGTTTGATTAATGCACCTGATAAAAAAAATAAACACCCACAAGATACACTAATAATGGACTGAAGATCTTAGGAAGCTTTGGGAAAATCATCATCATTAACGCATCATGAACACACTACATGGGACTGATAATGGGCAGTAGGCCCACTTTTATCGGGCCTAATAATCTCCCCTTCCCTACCCAAAATTTGCATATTAGTCCCCCTCGCCCCCTACTCCCCCCCTAACAAACTCCAAAAGATGTCTTCGTCGCAAGAAAAAGAAGAAAACACACTAACATTAACAAAATCAAACAGAATGAAAGAGCCCCTCGTATTCTCCAAGGGAATCAGCTAACCTAACCCCTACCCCCTCCACGCCCCCTATAACCCCCCATTCTCCCCTCAGTATACCATTCATCCTACATCCCATGCTGTGCCCCCCTACCCCCATTACCTCTCCTCCCTCCCTCTCCAACCTGCCCCTCAGACCACCTTGACCTCTCCCATTATCAAACCCCCATCTCCCTCAACCCCCTTCTCTCCTCCCCCACATCATACCTTCCCCCCCATCCTCACCCCAACCCCCATCCCAACCCCACTTTCCAGAACTGCCCCCAAAAACGTGAGAAATAAACCAAACCATTAACAAAAAGCAGCGTTCACTCCCTTCGTTGGTCACGCCGTCTGTGCGACCCGTAATTAAGAAGGCAATTATTGATAGGAAACCGCCGGTTGGTGTAATGAAAGGACTGGGCCTGTTATCGATAAGTCACGTGTTTATTGACGCCTAGTTCAGGGTTGAGCTGTGTCGAAGGGAGGGGAAGTTGGGAAAAAGAAACTGTAATTGTATTGCGATGATGATGGTGATGATGATGATGATTGATAGCTGTGAAGGTGATGTGATGATGAAGATGGTAATTGAAATTTGATGGTGGTGCTGATGGCCATTGAAAAAGACAACAGCTCACATATTTGCACATACATAAATGCATTATACATACATATATATATATATATATATATATATATATATATATATATATATATATATATATATATATGTGTATATATATATATGTGTGTGT
>BOPN01000248.1:27500-30000 GCA_017312705.2 Penaeus japonicus
TATATATATATATATATATATATATATATCCCTCTATCTCTCTCTCTCTCTCTCTCTCTCTCTCTCTCTCTCTCTCTCTCTCTCTCTCTCTCTCTCTCTCTCTCTCCCTCTCCTTCTCTCTCTCTCTCTCTCTCTCTCTCTCTCTCTCTCTCTCTCTCTCTCTCTCTCTCTCTCTCTCTCTCTCTCTCTCTCTCTCTCTCTCTCTCTCTCTCTCTCTCTCTCTCTCTCTCTCTCTCTCTCTCTCTCTCTCTCTCTCTCTCTCTCTCTCTCTCTATCCCTCTCCCTCTCTCTCTCTCTCTCTCTCTCTCTCTCTCTCTCTCTCTCTCTCTCTCTCTCTCTCTCTCTCTCTCTCTCTCTCTCTCTCTCTCTCTCTCTCTCTCTCTCTCTCTCTCTCTCTCTCTCTCTCTCTCTCTCTCTCTCTCTCTCTCTCTCTCTCTCCCAGAATCACTCTCCTACATGTTTGTGATTAAAGGAACTGCAGGAGAAGGCGCTTCATTACTCGCCCGTGTATCGCTGGGTGTCGCAACTGTCGCCGGAAGCAAATTAACGCGCGGTCGTCGTTTGCAATTCACACGACGGAACGGAAGCTCCAGTTGCATGCAAGGCGAGTCTGCGGAGGCTCTGCAATTTCGAGCTCTGGTTCGTGTGTGTGTGCGTGTGTGTGTGCGTGTGTGTGTGCGTGTGTGTGTGTGTGTGTGTGTGTGTGTGTGTGTGTGTGTGTGTGTGTGTGTGTGTGTGTGTGTGTGTGTGTGTGTGTGTGTGTGTGTGTGTGTGTGTGTGTGTGTGTGTGTGTGTGTGTGTGTGTGTGTGTGTGTGTGTGTGTGTGTGTGTGTGTGTGTGTGTGTGTGTGTGTGTGTGTGTGTTTAGGTGTATGGGAGTGGGGAAGGTGAGGTGTATTTGAAGGGGGGGGGGTGCAAAGGATCGTTAATGTCTATGTGTGTTTGTTATCACGCATTTAAATCTTCCTCTTGTATGCGTGTCTATTTTGGGCACATGTTTATAAATATAGATAAAAAGACTGACATGAAACTCGATTATACATGACAGATACACAGACAAACGGACAGACGTGGAACCCGGCTATGCATGATGGAATAATAACCACACTCCGTACCAACGCTCTCTGCCAGCTCCCCCTCCCCCCTCCCCCCTTTCCAAGAGAGCTTCCGAGGTGGAAAGGGGAGGGGGAGGGGGAGGGGGGAAGGGGGGGAGATGGGGTCGTACAGTATGGAGCTGTTTGCTTTATCCTTCCATGTTCACTTTCACTTTTTTCTTCAACTAACGTCCAGGATTAACCTCATTTGGACCCGAAGCTTTGTCCAACTTTTCATGTTTTTTATGTTCCTTGATATATTATTAATGAGCTTTAAGTTGTATCATGAAAAACGTTGTTTCGTGTTGAGGGAAAGGGTTAATGTCGAGTTTTTTTTTATTGTTAATAGGGTGCCAGCGAGTACTTTTTCGTTCATTTCGCTCAGGCGTTAAGGTGTTGCGTTTACTCGGCTATACAGTTTGCCTCGTATTTATAGAGGAACCGAAGGATACATATGTATATGTATCTTCGTATGTGTTTGTGTTTGTGCGCGCACGCGCGCACGCGAGTGTGTAAATATGCGTGTATATACAGGAGTTTTCTTCCCGAGATTTAAGCAATCACGTTTTTTTTTTTTTTTTTCAAGGTATTCTTTTCAAATCCATGGAATATTTCATCTCTGCTTTGATAGTTGACTTTGAATCATATTCCAAATGTCTATGAGGTTCGCTTATGGCTAACGAAATGAAATTGATAAAAAGCATTCTTCTTTAATCATGCCATACATGCAAGTTAATGAAAATAACTTTGCTTCAGTGTAACATAACGTATCGAATTAATCATTCACCAAACATTCTACAGACACTGCACTAGCGAAGAAGTTAGCAATACACATAGCACTACTTAGCACAACTCTCACCCGGTGCGGGAAATATCCTGATTTATCTCGGGGTCCCGGGATGCTAAGGAACTCCCAAAATAGGAAATCCTAATTTGTCCATTAGTGGAGAGAAAGAGCACGAGAAAGCAAGAGCGAACGCAGACAAGCAAAGAGAAAGGGCGAGAGAGAAACAAGAGCCGAGAGGAGGGGAGGGGGGAGGGGGGAGGGAGGGAAATTGCATTCAATGCTGTTGTATGAAATTTATATTACAATGGAAATTAAAATCCTGGAGCCACAAGGAGCAGGTTGAGGATACACTACATTGCGTATGTGTATTTTTCATTGTATTACATGGGAGTTTGTTTGTTTCATTTCTATTTTGTTTTTGTTTTTCATTCAGCATTCGTTTTTGTTTGGGCTTTTATTAGTAGTTGTATTAGTGTTGGTGGTGGTGTTGTCATTATCATTATCAATATTGTCATTTATCATTATCATTATTTTATCATTATTATTATTGTTATTATTATTACTGTTGTTATTACTATTATTATCATTATTATTATTATTATTATTATTATCATCATCAC